>JANIWI010000021.1:0-159789 GCA_030705115.1 Suzukiozyma pseudoglaebosa | reverse complement strand
ACAAGCACAAGCACAAGCACAAGCACAAGCACAGGCACAAGCACAAGCACAGGCACAAGCACAAGCACAGGCCCAAGCACAAGCACAAGCACAGGCCCAAGCACAGGCCCAAGCACAGGCCCAAGCACAGGCCCAAGCACAGGCCCAAGCACAGGCACAAGCACAGGCCCATGCACAAGCACAGGCAGAGGCCCAAAAGCAAGCTCAAAACTCCCAGCAAAAGGTACCACAGCAAGTACAAATTAACGTTGGGCATAAGTCACAAACAGCTACTGGCCAAGATGTCCCGCGATTTTCATATAATAGTGGGAATTTTAAACAAGAGACAGATCAAAATACCCAATTGAATCAGCAGCCTCAAAAAGATTCGAATGTAACTGCAACTTCATCGCAAAACTCAAATTATGTTTATTTCAATAGACAACCACAGTCCTTAACCAGATCAACGCAAGATAAGGCTACAGCTGCTAAAATTCAGTTAGAATCATATTATTCCAAATCAGTTCAGCACGCAATTGAGCGAAACCAAAGAAGATTAGAATTAGAACAAAAGATTTTAACTCAAGAGTCAGGTATATCGGAAGAACGTAAGAATAGACAATTACAAAATTTAGGTAAAAAAGAATCTGCATTTTTGAGATTGAGACGTACAAGATTAACATTAGATGATTTTATCAGTGTTAAAGTTATCGGTAAAGGTGCTTTTGGTGAAGTTAGGTTAGTTCAAAAGAAAGATTCAGGAAAAATTTATGCGATGAAAACTTTATTAAAATCAGAAATGTATAAAAAAGATCAACTTGCCCATGTTAAAGCTGAAAGGGATGTATTAGCTGGTTCTGATTCTCCTTGGGTGGTTTCACTATTTTATTCTTTTCAAGATTCTCAATACTTATATTTAATCATGGAATTTTTACCAGGTGGAGATTTAATGACAATGTTAATTAGATGGCAAATTTTTACAGAAGATATTACCCGATTTTACATGGCTGAATGTGTGCTAGCAATTGAAGCAATTCATAAATTAGGATTCATTCATCGAGATATTAAACCGGATAATATTTTGATTGATATTAGAGGTCATATTAAATTATCAGATTTTGGTTTATCAACTGGGTTTCATAAGACTCATGATTCTAAATATTATAGAAAATTATTAGAGAAAGATACGTCATCAAATCATTTACAACCAAATCAATTAACTAGTGGTAGGAACTCGATGATGGTTGATGCAATTCATTTAACAATGTCAAATCGTCAACAGATGCAAACATGGAGAAAATCTAGAAGATTAATGGCTTACTCAACAGTTGGTACTCCTGATTATATTGCTCCTGAAATATTTATAAATCAAGGTTATGGACAAGAGTGTGATTGGTGGTCATTAGGAGCGATTATGTTTGAGTGTTTAATTGGATGGCCGCCATTTTGTTCTGAAGCACCTCATGAAACATATCGAAAAATTTTGAATTGGCAAGAAACTTTACAAATTCCTGAAGATGTGCATTTAAGTCCGGAAGCTGAAGATTTAATCAAGAAATTGTTAACTAGTGCTGAAAATAGGTTAGGTAGGTATGGAGGGGCGGATGAAATTAAGCAGCATCCATTTTTCCGAGGAGTTGATTGGGATACAATTCGAAAAGTGGATGCTCCATTTGTACCTCAATTAAGATCAATAACTGATACTCGATTTTTCCCAACAGATGAATTAGAGAATGTACCTGATTCACCAGCATTAGTTCAAGCCATGCAAGAACGAGAAAATGAAGGTGCAAATGCCAAGAATGTTAAAGCAGATTTACCATTTATTGGTTATACATATTCTCGATTTGATTATCTTACTAGGAAAGGAGCAATTTGAAGTACCAACAAATCGAATGGTTTAAGAAAAGAGAAATTTCAAAAACTGAAAAAAAAAAAAATAAAAAAAGAATCAGACCATTGAAAATTTATCCAATGTAGAACATTTACCAGAATAAGTCCCACTAACATACAAATTTTTGAATAGGAATTTACTGAGCAAATGAAGTGAACGATCAACATCAAGAAAATTGATTGTGATCAAGATCAAGTAAAGAATGAAAAAAAAAGGCAATAGGAAAATTTGTTAAATGTATTGGAAAACAAACTAGCAAGATTTACTTTGGAATAAATTAATTAATATAACAAAATAGATTGATATAGTTATCAAAAATGTATGACTAGGAAACCATTTTTATTTATAGATTCGAATAAAAAACTAAAATTTCAAAATAGTAAACCAAAACAATGATTAAATGACATGAGAGTCAAAGGGCTGAACACAAAAGGCAATTGAGTGAATGAAGTAGAATTGATAAAAATGTACCAATTGTAAGAAAGCCAGTAAGTGTAAGAACCTTAAGCAAATACACACACACAATATGGATAAAATAACAACTACATTTTAAGTGCTAGTGGCGAAGAAGTATTACTATACAAAGTAAAAAAAATAATGGTGGACACAGTAATACATTTAATACATTTTACATTAACCATTACCTATTAAGATACTCGGGTTGCTAATGTGGAGACAATGATGATGCGAAGTAGCAATTAGAAAAGTTGTAAATGGAAAATAAATGGATAGGATACAGAAAAATGGTAACAGAAAAAGTATAAGAAATAGGCAATGGTAAAGAAGTAGTAACTTCCAATTTTTGTATTAGACGAGAAGCGTGAATAAAAGGTGAATGAGAGTATAAATTAATGAAAATGAAAATTGATTAAAATGATAAAAATGATGAAACTATTGTAAATGAAAATTGATAAAATTGATAAAATTAACAGTATAAATGAAAATTGATGAAAATGTTAAAATTAACAAAATTAGTGTAAATGAAAATTGATAAAAATGTTAAAATTAACAAAATTAGTGTAAAGGAAAATTGATTAAATTCATAAAATTAGGGTTAATACACATGACGTAAATAATGGTTGAAGGATGAAGAAGATGATAGAAGATTGACTAATAAGGGATTTAATTTTATTTTTAAAATTAATGTTTATAGTTAGCAATTAAGCAACCAAGATGGATTTGGCTGTAAAAAAAAAATCTCAATTATACTAATGAAAAAACTAAACTACAGACACCTACTACACACATATATACTTACATAAATACATACATACTACACATACATACTATACATACATACTATACATACATAATACACATAGGCATACTAAACATATACACTACAATTGTCATACACTATTCTTATACACTATTCTTATACACTATTCTTATACACTATTCTTATACACTATTCTTATACACTATTCTTAATAGATGTAAATACCATTTTTGAGGTATTTTCCATTACATAATCGGACCAAACATCTCGGAAATAATCTTAAGTCCGTCGGCTCGGTAATTACATACATCGAGAATTAGTAATCCGATTCCTTCCATTTACTTGCCACAGCAATCAATAATCAAATAAATTACAATCTATTATAAATCAATTAAAACATTATTTATCATAAAAATGATAATTTAGTCATTCATACTCATAATTATAATAATTGATTGGCAATACTTAATCAATAATCAAATAAATTATAATTATGATTATGATTATGTTTATAATTATGATTATGATTATGTTTATAATTATGATTATTGATTATGGTATTTATGATTATTATTAATAATGTACCGTTTTATTATTACCGAGAGTTCCGTTTTACAAAACCGTAGCCGTGTGCCCTAAATGATGTAACTACCTTTTAAGATATCGGTTTGGGAGATTTCTGGGTTATAACAAGTGACCCACAGGTCATCCGATGTTAATTGCTTAGGTGCTCATTCCGGTAGTTTCCCATTGAGTCGCATATACATACATATAAACTGACAACATTTATACATAGTATATACTTATTATACATATTGTATTTTATAATATATTTTCAGTATATATAGGTTGCTTTTTGCGGGCTTTAATAATTTTTTGTGGTAATAATAATGAAGTGGTCCAGCTTGATTGTGTTATCTTTAATGCCATTGACCATGTCAATGGCATCGGCAATGGAATCCGCCACTAATGACGTCCTCAACGATATGAATTTGAAAAAGGATATGGATATGGATATGGATATGGATATGGGCAAGATACATAGTAGTAGTAGTAGTAGTAATAATAATATTAATAATAATAACAATAATAACATTATTAATAATAATCATAATAATGATGATCATGATCACGATATGAAGGGTACTATGAGTGTGAATCTGGAATTACTACCTGATGAATCATCCACCATCATTCCCACGCCTCATGTTATGAAACATCACCATGGGGTGCCAATATTACAAACTCATTTACAACCAGCAGAAAAGCTTTGGTGGGAAAAATATTCTACTCATACATTTTTTGATAATGATGATTCGTTATACTTGTATCTTCATACTGTTATTGGATTAATTACATTTATTGGTTTGTACCCAATCTTATTGGTTTTGAAAAATGTCGGCTCAAATTGGTACTTGAAGCTTTTATGTGTTCATATGGGTTTATTGTTGACATCATCAATTTTCTTTTGGAAATTTGATCAACAAAATCTGTATCCTGGTAATGTGTATAATGGAATATTGATAACTTTGGTAATTTCTTCAATTATTCATTTTTTGTCAGCATTCATTCATTTACACAATTATGATTATGTGCCATTACAAAATCAATTTGAAATTGATTCCCCATCTTCTTCAATGGAATTGAATGAAACTCAATGGAAAAATTTATATTCTAATAATTCTATTGATTTCAAAAATAAATTGGCTAATTTTTTATCAACTAAATTTAATTCATCTTGGCTTAAATCAATAATTTCAATCATTTTCAATGTTTTAAATTGGGTAAATTTTACCATATTTTTAGTTATTTTCCCAACTGCTGTGACTATATTTGGAGAATTTGGTAAAGGAAATGCTTTATTTAACTTATTAGCCCATTTCATTAAAGGAGGAGTATTTATTGTATATGGTTTAATTACTTTAGCTCGGTATTGTGGTGCTTTTGAAAATAAAGGTTGGAGTTGGAATCATAAATTTATTACTTCAAAAAATGACAGTCATTGGCAAACAAAAGGGACAATTACCATGGAATTTGTTGAATCATTTCTTATCTTTTTTTATGGTTCAACTAATATTTTCTTAGAAAGATTGGCAAGCTCCAATTCTTCTCCTTGGAGTCCTAAAGATTTGCAGCATGCATCTATAGCATTTATTTTCATTGGATGTGGATTATGTGGATTGATTTGTGAATTTAAATTAAATGACTGGAGATTTGAGAAATCAATTGATAATCAACGAAAAATTTATAAAAAAGATCAAGTTGATTATGAAAATAATCAGGAAATTAATCAAGATAATCTTCAATCAATACTTAAGTCATCACCAGGATTTTCTCCTAATCCATTTCCAACAATCACTATATTCTGCACTGGAGTTTTAATGTCAAAACATCAACAATCATCATCATTATCAACCGAAATTCATACATTATGGGGAACATTATTTATGTTTGCTTGTGGATTTCGATTATTAACCTATATTTTAATGTTAATATTACCAATTAATAAAAAATTAACTAGTCCAAGTCGACCATTTACTGAAATTTTGACATCGTTTAGTTTAATATTAGGAGGGTTGATGTTTATGGAATCGACTGATCCATTAGTATTAGCATATGAATATCATGGATATACTTCAATGTTTATTTTGAATGTATCGCTTGGAATAATTGCGTTATTGATGGCATGGGAAATGTCATTATTTGCATTCAAAGATTGGCTCAAGAATAAATAAAGAGAATTAATAAAAAGAATTAATAAAAAGAATTCAAAAGAATCATCAAAATGATTATCTAGAATGAGATCAAGGTATCGATCTATTTTTTTGTTTTCAATTTCTAATACTGTTTATTGGTTAGTTACAACTAACTAAACATATGTATTAATTTATATAAAAATAATCAGCTTTTAATCATGGTTAGAAATTAACCGAAATCCTGTCTGATTATAAATTATGATTTATATACTTAATAGATTAATTTAATTTATATTTATGAAATTAATTACCAATTTTGCAGCCAAAATAAAAAAAGCCCCATAAACTATTCAAAGCTATATCCAGGATTATGGAGATAGCAGGAGTTAGTTTTATGGTAATGATTATGTAGTTTGTGACTAATCAACTAGATTATAGCTTATGTAGTATATGACTAAAAATGCGTCAAAGGGACCAGTCAAGCCACCAAATCATCATTGCCAAAACGAGAAGATTGACTGCAGAAGATTGACTGCAGAATGGGTTATAAAGGAACATGGCAACTTTTTAAAAGGTAGACAAGGGGGAAGATGAAAACACAAATATGGAAAAAGTAGCATGGTGATGGAGTGGTTATACAAAAGGGGTGTTAATAGTAACACGGGGTATAGCTGATTCCGAACAAGCCAGGACATGCACAGAAACACAATGGAATATAGTCATTCGTTGAGTAAAAAATTATTGAGTAGTAAAGAATTATAGAATAGTAAAGAATTATAGAATAGTAAAGAATTATAGAGCATCAAAGAATTATAGACCAGATAAAGAATTAGTACTGTAAGTATAGAGTAGTAAAGAACTATTTAGTACTGAAAGAAGTATAATTATACTAAATCCCTATGTATACCATACTCTCGGGGATTAGCACCATACTATGTCAAAGGGCAACACTACATCTCACCACTATATCACACCACTATACTGTAGTATTTTGTCATAGTATGTACTATATTGCTATAGTGTTTATTACTAGTATAGTGTTTATTACTAGTATAGTGTTTATTACTAGTATAGTGTTTATTACTAGTATAGTGTTTATTACTACTATAGGATATGGTATGTTATAGTATATGTTATGGTATGTTATAGTATGAGTTATGGTGTTTATTATTACTATATTATAGTATGCGTTATAGTATTTATTGTATACTATGTGATACATAGTATGCAACGCATACTATAGTCTATATTGTATTTAAGTTATATCTACATTATATCTACGTTATATCAACATTATATCTAGGTTATATCTATGATATCGGTAACCAAGCGATGGTGCGACTAATTTGATTTGAGTTTCGATTTATGCATATGACATCATTTGGTTGTAAGGTACAATCAGCTAAATATAGTAACCATCACATCGACAACGCCAATACTAACAATAACCAAAACAATTAAACTATTACCATGATAATGTTTATCATTACACATCCCATATAGGGATGCATTACCATTATTACCACTAACTACTATTACTATTATTTGATTTTACTATTAATAGAATTTTATCTTAATTAGTTGCATAGTAATAGTTGCATAGTAAATTTTTTTTTTTTTTTTTTCATATTTATTCATCCCTTTAGTTGTAACTAAGCAACCACTGATACACCCAATAATATATAAACTTATAGATACTCTCCCATAACCATTAACATGTACATAAACATAAACACCCACATATAAACACCCACATATAAACACCCACATATAAACACCCACATATAAACACCCACATATAAACACCCACATATTTATATTTATATTTATATATATATATATATCCATATATATATATTTATATTTATATATATACATATAAGTTATATTTATATATATATATATATATTTATATTTATATATATACATATAAGTTATATTTATATATATATATATATATTTATCTATATATATATTTATCTATATCTATATTTGTATATCAGGTATCATCTACCATCAGGTTTCATCAATCATCGCCTTTATTATTATTTATTAAGGTTGATCTATTTTTATCTTTGTTGGCATCGGTTTTTTATTGTTTTAAATTGATTAATTATTTTTTACTCATGTCATGGTTAAAATTAAACTCAAGCTTAAAAAGGGACAATATTTATTTATCTTCTTCTTCTTTTCCCAATACCCTTGCTGATACACTTGCTGATAGCTTGTCTATATCTGCTGTGTCTTCTACTGTCGTGTCTTCTGCTGCCGTGTCTTCTGCTGCTGTGTCTTCTGCTGCTGTGTCTTCTCCCTCGTCGGACAGGTCGCTGCCTAGTTTGTCGTCGTCAATAACTTCAATGTCATTTATTCCCTCGACTTTATCTCGAGTCCCTATAGACTCCCCATCGGGTGCTCAAGTACCGCCATCTTCTAATATTGGACTTTCAAGTCAAGGAAATGGCTCCAGAACTGGAGCCACCTCTAGTGATGAGGCGACCTCATCTCAACTTAGTTTATCATCATCCATAATAAAAAATTCAACATCATCATTTTCTTCATCATCTTCGTCATCAGTTCCATCATCATCACCTTCGCCATCTTCATCATCATCATTTTCATCGTCATCATCATCATCATTTTCATCGTCATCATCATCATCATCATTTTCGTCGTCATCATCATCATCGTCATCGTCATCATTGTCATCATCATCATCATCATCATCATTTTCGTCATCTTCATCATTTTCATCATCATCATTGTCATCATCATCCACATATTCATCATCATTATCTTCATCTACATACTCAAAATCATCATCATCATTTTCTTCATCATTTCCATCGACATCGTCATCATCGACTGATTCTACCAGCTCATCTTCCAGCTCATCTTCAAGTTCCCTGTTTTCTTCATCTTCACTTACTACTTCGTTCTCGTCGGGTTACACTCATAGTACATCGGTGATTGTTCGTCCCGATACCACTATTACAACAGTTGTGGCAGTTCCTACTTCGGCAACTATTCAAGAAAATACTCAATCTACAGCTGAAAGAAATTCGAAATTAATTGGAGGATTAGTTGGTTCTATTGGTGGAACCATATTAATTGGTTGCGTAGTAGTTTTATTCTTATTTTTGAAAAAACGAAAAAGAAATAATTTAACTAATCAATCTCCTGATTTTAATGATGATTCTTTAGATTCAACGAAATTATCTCAGGATAATTCAAATCTGAAATTCGGTTTTGGTAAATTTTGGAAAAGACTTGATAATCAAAATAATAATCAAGATAAACAAATGGAATATGTTGGAAATCCTGCCATTTTTGGAAATCGAAATCTTAATCATTTTGATTCTTCTGGTGATTTACCAGTTGATCCTTCTGTAACTGGTATAACTGGTGCGGGAGCAGCAACAGCAGCAGTTGCTGGTTCTGGAATTAATAATGGATTATCTCGCGGTTCCGGATCTAAGAATTCTAAATCTAATACTTTTGATATAGAACGTCAATTGAATGCAAATTATGGTACGATTCATGATGATGATAGTAATCCTGATTTTGTTTATCGAGGAGTTGCCAATAGTAATAATTTGGATTCAGTATTTAGATCATCTCAAAATACTTCAAGAGGGTCTAGTGGAGGTGGTGTAGGGTCGTCAGCAGGATTAACTCCTAATAGAAACTCAAGAATTAATTCTTTTGGTAATCCCTTAGCTTACCCCGATGATTTCAATTTTAATGAAGAGCCTTATCATAATGATAGAAATTCACCATATCCAAATGATTCTGAGGATAGCGATGACGAACATATTTCGATTTATAATGATTTGATTGAACCAAACCCTCGGGCCTCAAACATTTTTGGTGATGAAGAAGTAAGCAATAATTCAAGATCAAGATTTACTGAGGAGATATGAAGATCTGAACCTGAGCACCAGGTACTAGAAACCAAAAATATCCGAAAATCGGGAAAAACTACAATGCATCAAGATCAAGAATAATTAAAAAACTAGGTGCCAGGAATAATTACAAGCCTTCAATATTTTCTCAAATATAAAAAAACCAAATAAAATCAAATCAGATCAAAAAACAAATAGATTTTTTGCTTTACATTTCTCATTGAAGTAGTGGATTTCTCGAAGATTAAACGTTGGAATATGTTTAATCTAGAATAATTTTTATATCGCTCATAGAAAGTTTGTTTTTATCCAAATTTTAATTCGACTCCCAGTGAAATAGTATGTGAGAATTGAAAACACTGAAAAATTTACTTTATTTATTTGCATTATGAGTGGTGCATAGTACAAGAAAACAACTCCCTTTAAACATTGCATATTATCTTTCGTTTCATTTCATTCACTTTATGTGATAATATTTTTTAGTTGACTTTTGATAGAATATAAATCCAACTTGTTTTCTAATGCATTTTTATATCAGCCTATATATATATATATATGTATATATGTAATGATATTAGTAAATATTGGAAACTATCTATTTGTATTATCTGAAATTATTTCATAGTAACAAATTTTATATCCGATAACATTTTCCATTAGATTGCGAAATTTACAGGCATCCGACTAACAGTTACTACAAATTGATGGTTGTTGCTTAGATGCATTTGGTAAGACTTTTGCTATTAGCATTGGCAGTTGAAGGTATTGAATCAAGCCTGGTTACCTTCGAGCAATCCAGCGGCTCCGATAGTCCCACGGAATCATCTTGGGTTACTTTTCAAGAAGTACCGAATCCAAGTGTTTTGCTCCAGCAAGCTAGTAGGAAGACAGAAACAGACGTAAATCATCAGTCAAGTGCCAGCGGAATTATAGGAACTGAAATTTATAACACTTCTTTGTCTTTGGCCAACATAACTGAAAATGTGAAAATTGAACAAAATCAACAATCTACTCTTCAATATACTCACACAACAACAGATACTACTGCAAATGAAAACTCATTTGATATTATAAAGAATTCTCTGACTGATGGTGAAGATTCCGCAATTAATGTGGGAAATTCCACAAATTTGATAGAGTTGAATGAAACCAACTTAACCTTTAAAATCAATGTTGAAGATCCTATAATACCAATTCAAAACAAATTAGGTTATAATTCAAGCATTAACGATAATGCTGAATCCGGAAATCTTACTGATGAAGTTCGCTTTATGTCATTTGAAGAATGGAAGAGGCATAAAGAAAACTTAACTAACGAGACTAAAACTAGTGGAAATAACGAAACTAAAAAAGATATAGCCAAATCAAATTCTTTGAAATTGATGAATAATAGTAAATCATCTTTTGAAAGCAAGTCTGGTCAATCAGGATACAGCAATAGTACCGACGAATTATATCTGAATGGCGAATTGGCTGATTTCAAAAATAAATTTAATTATGCTTCAGTAGATTGTGCTGCAACTATAGTTAAAACAAATGATAAAGCAAAAGGAGCTTCTGCCATACTTCTGGAAAGTAAAGAATCTTACCTTTTGAACAAGTGCAGTGAGTCAAGTAAATTCGTCATTATCGAATTATGTCAGGATATTTTAGTTGAAAGCGTTGTAATGGGCAATTTTGAATTCTTTAGCTCAACTTTTAAAGATATTAAAATATCTGTTAGTGAACGATTTCCATCAAACAACTGGCTTATTTTAGGCGAATTTGAAGCAAAGAATATTCGAGATGTTCAAAATTTCAAAATTAAAAATCCGATTATATGGGCCAAATTCTTGAAAATTGAATTTCTAACTCATTACGGAGATGAATTCTATTGCCCAGTAAGCGTAGTAAGAGTTCATGGTAAAACTATGTTGGATGAAGTAAAAGAAGATACAATTTCACGTCCAGAAATTGAGGAGAGCCAATCAATAGTGAATGAATTATTATTGAACACATCGATTGGATTAGATGATGACAACATTGATAGATGCCGAATCATTTTACCACATTTGCAATTAGCAGACTTTTTACAACAGAATCCAATTAAAAACGAATACTGTGAAGTTACAGAATCTAGTCATACAACCATATCTACTCAAGAGTCATTTTATAAAAACATCATGAAACGACTATCATTACTAGAGTCTAATGCCACCCTTTCATTATTGTATATCGAGGAGCAATCAAAGCTATTGAGTCAAGCATTTACCAATCTTGAAAAACGTCAGACTGGGAATATTGAATCTTTGATTCATTCTTTCAACTCCACCATCATTGATCAACTTACAAATTTTCAATCTAGTTACATTCATATGCATAATGAATATGCAAAATTATTCAAAATTCAGGAGAATAGTCACAAAACCTTACTTCTCGAGTCTAAAGCAAAGGTTTCTTCTTTATCAAGGGAATTGATCTTTCAAAGGGGTGTGGTTATATTTAATAGCATCCTAATATTTTGTTTGCTAGTTTATGTTGTATTACTCAAACTGACATACATCGAGGAAACACCAAGTCAGCTGTTACAGAAATACAAAAGCATTTCGGGAACTTACATTGTTGGATCATTGAAAAAGCCCATGTTCAAGAGGAATGGAAGAAGATAATTCAATTTAAATCAATAGATTAAACGATTTCTTTGCATTAATGTATAAAATACAAATATATATATATATATAAAACTACCCCTGTATTAGAAAATACAGCTAAAATATACAAGGTTAATCAACTATTTACACGATTAAAATCAAAAACCACAAAATTAAAAGTCTCCAGATCCTCCAAAATTCCCACGTTTATTATAAGAATCATTTCTGTCATTTTTCATATAAGGTTTGCGTTCCCCATAATTTTTCTTGTATCCTTCTCTGGTACCATATTGCTGATCACCTCTTTCACCTCTATTATTGTAGCTATTATTTCCATAATTTTTGTAACCACGGGAATTGCCATAACTGCTTGAACGTTCACCAAATCTTCCACTTCCTCCACGTTTGGAGTAATTATCAGAGGCGAATGTATTTCTTTTTGATTGACGGTTATTGGAACCTTGTCTTGGTCTTAAACTTGCTGGATAAGTGAAGTATTTGTCAACCATGTCTGGATCTGTTCTTATCAAACCTTGAAGAAGTTGAGCATTACCATGCATTTTTGCATCTGGATCTTGTACTAATTGACGATAAAATTCCATAGTGTTAGCAATACTAGAGGCAACATTCAATCTGTATGAATAACCTACTTGCCTTTGGAATTGTAAGAATGATCTAATGAAATCTTCAACAACTTCCTCATCAACTCTAATTTTAGAAAAAAGATCTTCAATTTGCTCTTGTAACTCGTCTGCTTTAATAGTTTCAGAAAAAGTTACACCTCTTTCTTTTTCTAAAGCATGAATATATCTCATGTCACCTTTAGCCAAAAATGTGGTGGCTTTACCTTTGGCACCAGCTCTAGCAGTTCTACCAATCTTATGAATATAATCTGCAACAGAGGAAGAAGGAGTCATTTGAATAACATCAGTTACATCACGGAAATCTAAACCTCTAGCAGCAACATCGGTACAAACCAATACTCCATGTTTAGTTTCTCTGAATCTTTGAACCGTTCTATCTCTTGCAGCTTGAGACATTTTCCCGTGTAATTTGGCGATAGTAGATCTGTATTTACCATGAACCAAGCCAGTGTCATATAATTCATCCTTTCTGGCAGCGGATAAAGAACTCGCTAACCAATCCGCAGCAGTAATGGTTGGTAAAAATACAATTGCTTTAAATCTATCCTTTTCTAAAGATTTGATGATATATGAAAGAGCAGAACTGAAAGATTCACCAATATTATTAGTAACCACTAACTTTTGAAAAATGTTTTCATGAGCTTCAGCTTCATTTTCTTCAACACAATTAATAAATCTATAATTTTGACCAATTTGATCCTTAGCAAAATTGTCAACTCCTTTATCTACAGTAGCACTGAATAAAATTGATTTAAAACTTGATTGATGAACTTTTTTAAGATATCCATCAATAGCATTTAATTCATCTTCAAAACCTTGTTCTAAAATTCTATCAGCTTCATCATAAACTCGATATTTTAATAAGGAGAAAAGTTCAGCAATTTTTGGATTTGATAAACTATCCATTAATCTACCTGGAGTAGCAATAACAATTTGAGGACGATTACGAGAATCCACCGTTGAACGTTTACCACCAATCAAAATACCCATGCCAATTTTCAGAGACAATTGACGAGGAAATTTCCCTAATATTTTATTATATTCTCTTTCAATTTGTAAAGCTAAATCTCGAGTTGGAGCAATAACCAAAGTTGAAACTTTACCTCGATATTTAGGGTCTTTCAAATCTTGTAAAATGGTTTGTACCGTAGGGATCACAAACGCCAAAGTTTTACCAGTCCCCGTCTTAGCTCGAACCACCATACCTTCATCATCCTCAAAGATTGGAATCATGGATTTAGTTTGAACTGGAGTCAAATTAAAAAATTTAGATGCTTGTAAACTTTTTATTATAGCAGGGTCAATCTTATTCATCTTCTCAAGCTCCTTAACTGATAACACTGAATCTTGGGCTTTAGTTTCCGGTTTAACTGGTGAATCCTGAACTTGTTGACTAGTTTGGTTAAATTTGATACCCGAACTCATCATCGTTCGTTGCAACTGTTTTCCAGCAACAACCGAGCGGAAAGTAAGTCCTCTAGTAATATATCGTCTAGCAAACATCCTATATTACCTAGCTATTTACCGTGATTACCTTCTACTAACTGAAAATTTTCATTAGTGAAATTTGTAACACCCTAAACCATCGATGACCTGCAGAATAGGTCGAGAGTGACGGTAGTAAAATTTGGTTGGAGCCTGACCTGGAAATGGTGCTGGAGTTAGGTCGATTGAACTAACAAAAATTAATCAATTAAACCATCAATTGTATCATTTTCCAAAGAATTAAACAGAATATTGAATAGAAATTACTACTATTTTACCTAAGTTTGATTTATCTTGAGATTTGAACGACAAATTTGAAATTGTAACTTCAGATTTTTTTGAAGAAACTAGAGCTTTAAATTCTGGATACCTATATTATTATGAGCCATTCGACTAACAACAAGACTTCGGGGTTCTTCAGCAGCTTGAAGAAGAACTATACTCAGAAGTTTGCCAATGTATCAATCCAAGCCCTGGAAAAAGACGGTAATAGTGAACAAGATACGTTGATTCATAATGCTTTCGTCAAATACTTTGATCAAAGACATGAACCTTATCCTGACTGGTTGGGTATGCCTCAGAAAGGAGGAAATGGTAACGTTGCTTATGGTGCTCCTACTAGAAATCAAAATATGTATTCCCAGTATCAACCAGTTCAAAATACAAATACTTTTAATAATAGTTACCAACAACAGCAAATTCAACAACATGGCTATCAGTATCAACAGCAAAATCAGCAGCAAAATCAACAGCACCAGTTGGAGCCAGGCTTCACTACTGAAGATAGACCTTTGTATGGCAGAAAATCGTCTTTGCAAGCTTTACACGATAAATCTCGACAACAAGTTGTACCTGGATCAGGGTATACTTCTCTTGCATCCCAAACCTCTCCAGCTAGAGTCACTGGTCATTCTACTACTGGGTCAAGGTTAAGAGAGAAGATGTTCACCAATCAGGGTAGATATGAGAAATAGTACTGGTTACTAATATATACTGAATATATATACCGAATATATATGCTGAATCGAAATTTACTTTTTAATCGATTGTTAGTCTACCGTCAATAATATTTGAATCATTTATTAATAAGATGTAGTTAATTAACAATATTTGAATAATTTCAAATGATAGCATGATGACTTTGATTCCTTTGATAAAAAGCTTTTCTCTTATTCTGCTATTTATAGAATCTTTAATGTTAGGAACCTGGTTTCTGGAAAATTATTGTTATCTTACAAAACTGATATCTGTATATGATTTTACAAACCTGCCATCTATAATTAATTTTCTCATTATTTTATTATTATTCTACAACTTCATATCAATCATGGTATTCCATACACCGCCTTGCTTTTAAAACAATCTTCCCTTGTTCATATTTCGCAATTGAATTGAATAGCTTTTGGATTTTTCAAAATCCTTTCTTCTTTCCACACTTTCTTGTTCTAATCTTCATGCTTTTTAATAAGTTCAATTTTTTGAATTCCTTCAAAGTTCCAATAGGTAATGTTTTCTCTATCCAGAAGATGCATATACTTTTTTGCTTAGCATTCTCTGTCATTTAGTCGATTGTAATTTTCTTCCCAAAAAGTTCGTCCTCGTATAAACCACGTAGGTAATTTAGATTCGGGAGGTAATTTCAATTTTATTGTAGAAACATTTTCATAAGTAGTTGATAATTCATTTGAGTTCTTGTAATACTTGTAGTCAAATTTTTGCTTTAAAGCATCAAAATCAGTTGATGAATTCCGATCTTTTAATTTTTGAATATATGAAGAGCTACAGCCATCAAAAGAATTTCGAGTTGTAGTAGTGATCGAATTTGGATTTCGAAATTTGTTATTTGACATTCTTATAGCTTTTGAGTCTATAGATGATTTTCTTCTACTATTCATTGAAGATGAAAGTAATAATTCACTGGAAAAACTATTGCTTCGACTTCCAAATCTGGTATTATTAACTTTGGGCGAAGTACTAGGGCTCAAATCATCATCACTATCAAAATCACGATTCTTGTCCAATTTCCTTTGTTCGACTAATTTCAATAAATTTGCTGGAATTTGAGGTGATGCAGATAACAAATCATCATCCATTTCATCATCATCTATTGATTGAACATCAGTAGCATCATCTATCCATCGATCCAAATCTTCTGTTGAGATATTTCGAGAATTTCTACTGATAAGTTTGGGAGAAGTGGCAAAAATATCATCATTTCTACCACTAAAACTTGAATTTGAACTACTTATTGCACTAGTTGAAACTTGCTTCAGTTTATTATTATGGGATTTGTTATTATACTGCTCTAACTCAAATGACAACAATTCAACTTCAATTAACTCTAGAAAATTCTCAGCATAATAACTATTTGAGCTACTTGATGAACCACCACAATAAATTCTGTATTCATTCAAGATTGAATTGAAATTCCATTTCTGAATCTTTCTTAATATTCCCACTAATGTTGAAGTTGAATCAACCAACAACAAATTATGCTTCGTTTTATTCAATAACAACTCAAATGCTTTGACAATCAAGTTCTTCTCAATCAACATCCATTGATCATTCTTGTTCTTGTTTATATTCAAAATAATTGGCTCAAACTTATCCGAATCATAAGAAACATTGCTCTTGGTTTCTTCTTTGTCCTCTTTTGATCTAGATTCACTTCCAGTGTGATGGTGATGATTTGATATTTTCAACCCTCCTAAATTGAATAATTCAACCTGGTTTCCTTCTAAGAAACTAGTTAATGTCCTTGGTGGTTTTTCAGCATCTAGTAAAATCACCGATTTTAACCGTAACGTCTCTAGAAATGGGAAATTATCAGACTCAAGCTTAGTGCATCGATATATCCCGCTTTCTACTAGCCCAAAGTTATTTGGCGGTACCAACATTGTCAAGATGATTTAATTTTTGATAATTTGAAATTATTTACTGGGGAGGAATTCATACCAGCCGCACACGCCCACTCCTTCAACATCGCGCACCCATGTTTGTGAGATTTTACAACGAACCGCACGGTTCTACAATGAACGGCTGTCTCTATATATATTGAATAAATTTAGCACTAGTCTATGTAATTCTTCTCCTCTGATACATGTCAAATTTCTATACTCTTAACCTCTGATAATTAAATCATCAGGAATTCCTTGATACTCCCCATAACCTAGAGTTAAATTAATGTTCTGCAAACATTGAGTGGCAGCACCTTTTAATAAATTATCGATAGTTGCAACGACAACAAGTCTATTTTCTTGAGAATTAAGGGCAAATCCACCAATAACAACTCCATGCTTACCGGCAATATCTCTAACAAGTGGTGCTTCCCCCGAAATTGTGATTAATTGTTCACCCTGGTATCTTTCTTGGTAAATATTTCTGATATCCCTTGAAGTAATTGATCCTTGTTTAATTGGAATAGAAATAGTATGAGAAATACCTTGAAACCATTGAGCAACATGGGGCATAAAACCTACCTGTAAACCCAATTGAGAGCTGATTTCTTTTTCATGAATATGGTCAGTTAAAGAATAAGGAATTAAATTATTTTGTAAGAAATTAACGTCATTCTTTGGTGAAGGTTTTGTACCAGCACCAGAATAACCAGAAACTCCAAATATAGTTGGTAAACCATTAATATAATCTTTGATAGGAGCAATTGCAAGTTGACCTGCAGTAGCATAACAACCAGGGTTAGAAATATATTTTGCATCAGCAATTTGTTGACGATTATTTAATTCTGGTAAACCATAAATCCAAGTACCAGTAGTATCAAATCTATAATCAGCTGATAAATCAATAATTTTTGATTTTGAATTTTTGACTCCTGAAATTGCATCAACAAATGGTTTGCAAACACCATTTGGTAATGCCATAACCCACACATCTACTTCACCATTTTCTTCTAATTTAACAATATCTTCAACTTGCAAATTTGAATAAACAATATTTCCTTTATTATAATCTTGCAATTTTTGACCTTTTAATTCTCGGGAAGATACATGAGAAATTTCTAAATATGGATGCTTGTCAATCATTGAAATCAAATTCTGACCAACATAACCTCTAGCACCAATCAATGCTACTTTAGATTTCTCAGTATTTCTATTTTCACGAATTGGTGGATTTGGATTTGATGAATAATTTCTTTTACTAGTATAATGAATAGCTCTAGATTGAGCATGACCAGAAAATACACCCGATTCAGTTGACGAAGATAAAGCTGAACCGATATTTGAACTATCAAATTCTTTGATTAAATTCGATATCTCATTTGTGTTTAAGCCATACCAGAATAAAATTTGACCATTTTTAGCAAAAGAACCTTCCGATTTCGAAAAATACCATGATAAATTAGCATCATTTTCACTTACAATCCAATATAATTTGTTGAAGTCTTTTTTAATCGAATTGAAAATATTATCAGTAACATTATTTAACCAACCATTTTTTGATGATAAAAATTTCTCCAAATGTGGAAGTTTACCACCATTTTCAACAACAATAGATAAAACTTCTAATGGTTCATCACCATAACTTCTGAAATTAACTCCTTCTAAATATTTCAAATATGAAGCAACAGATAATTTTCCTGATTTGATTTCAGGATCTCTTAAGAGGGCAGTTCTCAATAAATCGGGATTTCCAAATTCTTGCAAAGAATTTCTATTGATCAATTTATAACCTCTTCTAATCAAAGTTCCAGCACCAGAATCAGTAAATAATTCCTTTTGTAAATCATCAACGTTGATAATAGCAACCGAAGAAGATCTTGGTAAATGTTGTAATAAATCATGAATTTCTTTAATTTTTAATTTAGTACCATATTTAACCCATGGCTGTTTTAATAAATCTTCATATTCTTCATCAAGGTTAATAACAGAAACTATTTCTCCGGTTTCTCCATTAATGATTCCTCCTTTCTCATTAAGATAAACAATTTTTAAAGGTTCAAATTCTCGAGCTAATTCCCCAGCAGCAACATCAGCATTAACATTTAATAATTGACCAGAAGGAGTTTCAGCCAAAGATGTCAAGATTGGTAAATAACCAGCATCAATAGCAGCTTCGATTGGAGATTTATTAACTGAGTTAACTTTACCAACTAATTGATACTTATCTTTATCTAAGTATTCTGCACCGAAAACTCCAGTAGTAATAGGTCTAGCATGAACTCCCATTTTTTCCAAGGCAGTTACCAACCGTAAATTTTGTTCTAAGAAACATCTTCTGACAACTTCCATTGTTTTTGGATTTGTAATTCTGATTCCATCGATGTAATCAGGTTCAACTCCTTCGCTTTCCAAAATTTCATTAATTTGAGGACCAGTACCATGTAAAACAATTGGATATAACCCTACATGATATAAAAATGCCAAACAGCTGGCTAATTCTGGTAATTGTTCGGTAATAATTGCTCCACCAACTTTAATAACCGCAAATTGTTGATGAGAAACCGAAGTGAAATACTTTAAATACTGTTCAACTTCTCTTTTCGATCCAATATTATTCAATAATTGAACAACCGTCGATCTTGTAGAATAATATTTCTTTGCTTCCAATGGTGTCCCTTGTACTAACGATGAAATTGGCTTATAACAAGCCATTTTCAAGAGTGAACCCCTCATTTTCACACTCCTAAGAGCACGACTAGATCTTGTAACCTGTCTCAACATTGAATACCTTAATTCTAAAGCCTTTACCGTCAAAAACAACCAACTATTAAAAAAAAAATTTTTCAGGTTTATTTGATTTCTTTTTGACTCACTTTAGTGTGCAGATAGCGAACCGCGGTAAAAAATTTTCTTGCCTAAAATGGACGGTTGCAAAATTCACTCAGTTGGCAATTCAAATACCTAAATCAGCATAGATCCAGTTGAATATAGGGGAATAAACACAATAGATATAATATGTTAGTTCGTGTACTTCTTCAATTAATTTGAGAATTTTATTTGGGAAAAAATGGAAAGTTTTACCCACATGTTCTAACTCTTGATTGTTAAGAATCAGTAATAGTTTAGATTGTAACACACTATGAATACCATATTGAGACAAGGTGTAATATTTAGTAAACTGATTTACTTTGTCTTTGTCAATTTTTTCTGAGATAATTTCAATAAATTCCTCAAAAGTTTGCCCCTGTAAACTAATACGAATAGATGATTGGTTATTTAGATACTGAATGCAATATTGCTTGAATAGGAGTAACCAAACATTTTGATTGATAACTTGATTTATTCGACAGTGGAGATCATATAGTTCTCTATAAAATGTTCGATGAATTTCATTGGATTTGTAAAGTTGACAATTATTGTAAATGATTATGGTATTGTAGACCTCAGAGAAAAATTTAGCAGCTTGGGGTTGATATTCATCTCCTTCGCCAATTTTGGGATCGGTAAGACAATTCGTGATTATTTTCATCGTATTGGTCTCTGATGTTTTTATAAATGGATGCAACATTTTATAAAATTTTGGAAAAATCAATTGAGGTGATTTTGTATGGAATTCTACTCTTAAACGGAGGAAATACTCATTTCGAAGTAAAACCAGTAAATTTTCATAAATTTGATAATTTTTGAAATCTTTAAATTGACATTGCTTTATCCAATAATTGGCAATATGTATTTTAAACTCCTGAATTTTTTGAATAAGGATATGTCTATCACTTGCTGTTATCTTTGGTTTTCTTAAGATTTCAATCATGGCAGTTTTATCAACAATTGCTTCAATAGGTGGTAAAACTTCGAAATAATTTCGTAACCATGATTTGACCGTCTTTGCCAGCTTTAATTGATCTTTATGTTTCAAAAAGGCTCTTTCATTCCCATCATCAGGATTTTTCAAGGGAATATCTGTGAATAAAAACCGAATTTGTTCAAACCAATGCTTTGTTGGTGATGATAAAAAATTTTCATCAATATTGAAAAAATTAACTTGTAAAACCTCGCCAATTTTGCCAATAGTAAGTGGAATTTCATCAATTGACCTCAACTTTCTTATCGACATCTTTCCCGATCGTAACTTAATTGTCCTTCTTCTGTCCCATCGATAATGATGAAACCAATACTTTCTCCACTGACCTTGCGAAATTATCGATCTACATGGAGTTCGATATTCAAAATTCTTATAAATAAAAATATTAGAGTCTATTTGTTGATAATTCAACAAATAGATTGAACTCTTATCAACAAATTCAACATGTTTTTTAATTTCTTCGATCAATTTTTTATAATTATCATTCATTTCAAAACTCAGATTACTATTGTTTAGCACGACTTCTGTTTGAATGAGTCGGTCCCTAATTCCAATTAATTCTCGACATGGTGAAACTGAAAATTGAAAGTTCACTACACGAACAGCTTGCTCAAGTATTTTTTTCAAATTTTGATAATGAAGTGATTTGAATAATTGAAAGTAAAATTGGTAATTTTTCCAGCATGACTGAACAGTTTCATAAATTGCTGTTGAATGGTTCTTATTTGAAATAATATCTTCGATTGAATCAAGTAAATTGTTTGAAATTTTATATAGCAATAACCAAATACAATTATGGAAAAATATCGATATTTTGTCACCATAATTGGCATTAAAACCAGGATGAATACCTAACTTGACTGATTCATGAAATTCCTGGTTCATAATATAAGCATATAACAACGACCTGTAGTTTGAGTTATCATAATCATTCAATCCAATATTTTGAAAAAATATTTTGAAACTATCAACTAATACGCTACGAGAACTTAGCTTAATTTTCAACTTCAATAGTGAATATTTCTTCCAATCAACAAAAAAGTTACTCTTTTCAAGTATTTCAATACTGAAATTGAACATATTTCTATCACCAATCAACTTTAGGGGGCTTTTTGAAGTTTCAATTTTTTTTGATAATGATAGTGTGAAGAGTAAGGAAAAAGCCATTGATTTAGAGTCAATGCTTAAAAGCCTGTCACTTGAACTTACTGCTTTTTGTTTTATGTTTTCCAAAACATGTTGTCGTTTATTTCTTGCACTGTCTAATTGATTTCTTTTTTGTTTACCCCTTATTCTGGCTTGTAATTCATAGTGTAGCTTTGTTACCAAAGCTCTTCTAGCAATTAACATGTTTTTTTTTCGTAAAAGTAGTTGTTTTAACTCTGCCATCTGTTTCAATCTAGATATTCGAAGGTTAGACTTGAAACACGTCAAATCACTATGGTTTAGCGACACTATCGATTTAGAACCTCTGTTAATTGTATCTTCCATCATTTACACAGAATTATAATTATGTAAGGTATCATAGCATTTCAATTAAAGTGAATTTATACAATAACAGCAGCAGTAGCAGTATTGGAAAGTTTAGTAAACTGATGGTAGATGATAGTTTATTCTGCTTGAAAATACTATACTTGTTCTTCTCGCTTTACAAACAAAGTATCAATAAGCTGATCAAAGTCAGATTTAAGACGGCAGTTTAATTCATAACGACTCTAACACTTTAGGTCTTTCTCATCTTTTTCTTCCCAGCTTAAGATGCAAATTTCAAAACAATAACAAGAAACTGTCTAGTCAACACCTACAGTGTTCGAGTAACAAACTCAACCTAAGTAATATCACTTCCTATGAACTGCTTTACACTGTTCAACCAACAGCTTGAATATTTCTGTAAATCTTCTGTCTCCATTGATTTATGAACAAGATGTTCAAAATTTCAATATCTTACAAGATTGACAATCGATTCGGTTTGAATTTTCTGATTTCATCTACGATTGAATTGGTTTGCGATGTGTTAACCCATATCTATAATTGTATAAATGCCAATAACTATAACTATTTTTGCTAAACTTCCCCCTAACTACATTAATAAATAACTTACATCTTAACCAATATGAAATACCGACTGGAGATTATGAATGGAATCAAAGCCAAGATAAAAAAAGTTTAATTGATGGTACTTTAGCTGATGGTTACATATATCAAAACTTGAGTAATTTAAAGCTTCAAACTAATTTAAAAAATGATATCATTTACAAAACCAGCAAAAAGATTTTATTGAATCTTTTAATATCGTAATTCATTTAATACCTTTTTTGTCGTTTTGATGCTATTAATTTCTTTTCCAAAACTTCAATTGATTTGGTTTATCATCTTTAGCTTCACACATTTCTTCTAAAGTTGGACTAGTTGAAGAACTACCCAGAAGTTTCAAATGACCGAAAATATTTGATAAATAAGAAGAAGAAGTATTTGCAGATGAGGATGGAGATTGAGGTATAGGAGAATTGGAAAACTTTTTATGCAATTTTTGTTTGAAAGATGATAAATTTAATTTCAGATCGAGATCAATTGAACTAATAGTTGGAGATACTTGAGTAGAGGAAAATTTCACATCATTATACTTTGGGCTTGTAATTGGAGAAATCTGGGTTGAAGAAGCTCTTGGACTAGTAAATTTTGTGTTAACTGAACTATTTTGGCTTGATATCGATTTAGGTATTGAATTTTTTTTGAAGTCTGAATTTGATGAGCGATTGAATATGTTATCAATTTTTTTCAATTTTAAATCATTTAAAGAAATTGGTGAAGTTCTGGAATTATAACCTGAATTTATGGGAGAATTTCGATTGATTGTAGAATTTATTGAGTTGATTGGGGAATTGATTGAATTTATTGGGGAAAAATTTTTTTCTTTGAAAGAATAATAGGCATTCTCTCGTAATAAATTCATAATTTCTTGTTTAACCACTAGTAGCACTTGGGGATTATGAATTCTATTTATTTGATGCTCTTTCAAAATCGATTTATAGTGAGGTTGAGATATATTGATTTGATTTGGTGAATCATGAATAATATAATTATTAATAATTAAATTCCATTGGTTGATTAGAGTTTGACTATCAATTAAGTCCAGGTCAAGATCATGGAGTTCATCATCATGATCGAAACTATTTTCAAATTGAAAATCCTGTTCTTGTAAATGAGCAGCAACTTTTGATTTATACTGATTAATCGATTTGTTAACAACACAATCGTGAATTGAATTACAGATAAATTCTGATAAGCATTGATTGGAATCAGTCAAACAAGGACAATTAGATTTATTATTAGTACAATCTTTACCACAATCGAGCTTAAGTTGGAATTTTTCAATATCATCATCTATTCTGTCACCACCAATAACATAATCAAGTGAATTGGGATTACTCTTTTTGTGATTAGCTTCAAATAAATTTATATCAATTTCGTTGTTGTTGGTGTTGTTGCTAACTCTATCATTGTCAAACCCATTAACACCAACCCCGCTGCCTTTGGCACTGGTTCTTATAGTCTCGCAATCATTCATACTACTCCTTCTAATATCGTTTGTTTTGAATTTGTCATTCATGCATGACGTTATAGTGTCAAACTCATTAGCACTGGCTGGAATCTTTGGTAACCCTTTAGTATAGTCTGTAGAACCACTTTGTATATCTCGATCTAGTTTGTGATTGTAATTATTAAGTAACAGAAACGATAAATCACTACCATTGGCGAATGAAATATGCATTGGATTCATACGAAGTGAATTAGATAAACCAGATAAACTATTAGTGTTAGATAGAGTATCAGGGTTAGATGAACCATCTGGTTTAGATATATCAATTGGATTATGAACTTGATTTTGAATTTGATTTTGGGATTGATTTTGAATTTGATTTTGGGGTTGATTTTGGATTTGATTTTGGGATTGATTTTGAATTTGATTTTGGGGTTGATTTTGAGTTCTTTTCAATTTTAGTCTGGTATCATACTTTTCAAAATAATAATCGTAAACATAGATATCTATCAAGAATTGAAGATTTTCATGACAATGCAATTTGATTAAATGATTAATAAATTTGTTAATGATTGAGAGTTTATTTGAATCATTGAGTATGCCTAAATGAGCCAAGAAACATAGACTGACAAGTTCATCAAGACTCGTGGGAGTATATAAAAGACTTGAGTGTAGTGGTTTCTGGGGTATTGGCAGAACAGTAGACTCCATTGATGAAAACGATTTAAACCAAATTTTAATGCTATTATAAACATGAAGAGGTTAGGTAAGAAAAAAAATAAAAAAATTGCTTTTTTTCATGCACAGATTTCTAGAAGTTCAACGGTTTTTTTTATGCAATGAACAAACAATCAGAAATATGGGATCCCGAAAAATAGCAAGCATATATTATTAGGGCAAACTGGTAATTTACAATCGCCGGTTAATTTTAAAATAACTATTTATAACAATCCTATTAGTTAAGTCTCAAATTTGTTGTGAAATTCATTTGTTTAATTGACTTTGTTTTGTATGCAACATGGTGCCAAAGTTACATTGTTTTAAGTCACTATTAAAAAGGCTTAAAAGATAAAGAAAAATACTAAAAAAAAGAAATAAAACAGTAATAAAAAACAAAAAATAATCACATAGATAGATAGATAGATAGATAGATAGATAGATAGATAGATAGATAGATAGATAGATGGATAGATGGATAGATGGATAGATAGTTAGGTATATATACATATATATATATATACATCTATATATATACATCTATAGACAAGTATGAAGTATATTTTATTGGATAATAAACCG
Source organism: Suzukiozyma pseudoglaebosa (assembly GCA_030705115.1). Taxonomy (NCBI): domain Eukaryota; kingdom Fungi; phylum Ascomycota; class Pichiomycetes; order Serinales; family Debaryomycetaceae; genus Suzukiozyma; species Suzukiozyma pseudoglaebosa. Next base: position 133,741 of record JANIWI010000021.1, on the reverse strand, counting down.
ACAAAGAATAAGATAGTAATTTGATTGGATACATATTTAGACAAAGATTAAGTTTTGACAAGAATGGTAATTAAACATTTTCATTATATAGGTATATATGTATAATTTTCCTTCGGACTTATGTTCATCGTATGATAATTAGTGTTCGGGGTTTCAAATGGACAAAATTATCCGTAGCGATGAGTTGTAAAACCTGTGTGTTTGTATATACAATCTTCAGTAACTTGGTATCCATCTAATACACACACACGGTCATACACACATAGGCACGGAAATAGGCACAGTCACACAAATACAAACACGTTGTGTATTATTATCTTTATTGTTATATTCATGTCTATTGCATGTCCTTAATTGCCTTTTGAATCTTTTATGTGTTTATGAACTGAGGTTGACAAGCCATCGTTGGCATGGGGAGAGGTTTATAACTGTTGTTGATTATAATTGGTTGAAATTGGTGGTCGGCATTGGTGGGAACATCAAAATATGTCATTTTAAGTGAATAGAGGAGTCAAATGCGGACGAAGTCAACAAAGCGATATTGCGTCATGGTTGCCACAGAAGGTGATTGAGATATTAAGAAAGTTCGATAGACAATTGAGCAATTGTGGAAGCTTTCAGTTGAAAACTGCGTAGATAGATGATCAATTGAGAAACACATCAATTGAAATCTGAGTAGTAGAATGACTCTTAGCTCAAGCAATTGGAAAATTAACTGATTGTATCTTTCTTCCATCAGCAATTAAAAATTGTGTAATGCTCAATAAACCAACTTACATGGATAACAGCAAAACAATTGTAAGAAATGTTTATAAATAGAAAAATTATTCAAATTTAGATTAGCGTTACAATCGAGGTCTATGGTTATTTGTAGCAAAACCTACGTCATAATCAATTGGATTGAAAAAAGAATCAAATACTCAAGTCAATTGAAAGTATTGCTACTGTGAGATTGCACAAGACAGATACTTCTACTTCTACCTATATAGCCCCCACTTCTCTACAGGATTGCCCAAGTATAGATATTTTTGCCATCTTGCAGGCTTCACTTTTTTGTAGATGGATAATATCAAAAATCGCTCATATCACTCAAAGCCTAGCCACACTCTGAACTAGATTCAGGTTGGAAGATAGCGCCATAACAGGTAGGGCTAATATAGAACATGGCTTACATAACACCGGACTTTGCATAAAAAGTAAGATATTTATTGAAAGTAGGACCTACATATGAGATAGGACTTACATAGAATGATATAATGTTCACATTTCTCAGTTAAAGATTTATCTTTTTTAATTCTTAACCAAGGACTCATCGGATGGTGATGGTATTTAATATTCTATAATTTTTGGTGTAATCAACCTGATAATTTATATATACCATTTTTAATTTAACATATTTTCTAACATATTTTCTAACATATTTCTTTGTTTCCATGATGTTGGTTCTTTTTTTGCATTCATATTATGTGTAGAAGTAACATTGTAGAAAAATACAATCTGACTTAGTCATGACACAGTAAATGTGTAGATGAGTTGATGATAACACTTATGATCTATCACTTCTGAAACTTGGGTGCATAAATTCTTGCACTGTTAAATCGAACTGTTAAACTCTACTTTTGAAGACTACAATTGGAAAGTAAAGTTGGAAAGTACAGTTGAAAAGTATGGTTAAACATTAGTGTTGCAAAAAAAAGTTGAACAGTTCATCTAAACAGTGCGGTTGAACAGGTGTAGTTGAGTAATGCAATTGAATCTTGTTTTTTTAAACTTGAGCTCTACATTATGTTCTGTTCTTTACATTGTGCTCTACCCTGTATTCATACATACCTTTTTTATTACTCTTATTAATGTTTATAATGCTACTCATAGTTTGGGTACCTCCACTTCTAATCCCCATCCTTGTCGACCTAGTTTATCGCTATTCTCCCCAAAATTGCTACGAGCCGCTCATGTTTTATGGCGTGTTTTATGGCGGGTATATTTCTGTTATCTTATCGAGTCTTGTGAGAATGATCCGATTCGGAAAGTGTTGTAAAATCAGATCCCTATCATATATATGAAACTAATTGACAGTAACAAGGTGTATATGAGGTGGCACAGGGGATTTACACGTACTGGAAGACACAGCCAGTCTGCTGTTTCATCTCCCTGTTTGTTCAGATACGATCGATTGTTGATAAGGGATGAACCCTCATTTGATTTATACCATAAGGGAGATCTTGCTACAAATGGCTATGGATGTTGGGATAGATCGACAAAACATCAATCAATTGGTTATGAGAATGGCAGACGTCAAAGAAATCATGGAAACTATGCAGCTTATGGTGATCATATGAGGAGTTCTACTAGAAGTTATACTAGGAATCATCTTCGAAATTATTCTCGAAGTACTTTTGGGAGTTACACTGGGAGGTATTCAGAGTGTTGCACGGGAAGTTACACAGGAAGTGTCCGCTATAACCCTATACCCTACGGTTGTATGACAGTGTCTAGAAATAAGGCTGATGAAGTTTTGTGGGTAAGATCGTTGAGATCCTTAAGTTTGAGTCGAAATCGTGCTGCTTCTTCGAACAAGTTCGATAAAAAATTAAACCATAATATTTCCAATGGTAGTCACCGGATTTTTCGAAGATTCATTGCCTACAATGAGGAGATCGATAATCAATATGAAATCGATTTAGTCTCCATGAAAAAAGTGAAATTACATGCCAACAACAAATTTAATGTATTGCATGATATCGATTTAGAATCTGGGATAAATTTGAAAATTGATTCCATAAAATTAATCAAGCAAATTTGCCCCAAGAATTTATCCGGATTTTTTGGAACTTATTCTCAAGAATTATTGACTTTTATGATTTATTTACAACATGATTTAACTTCTATGCAACCTTCATCCGTGGTAGAATTTTTAACTAAATTCAAAACCGATTATTTGAACAACAAAATTTCAGTTGAAAGTGTTTCAAGATACAATGTATTCATTGAAAACTTTATTGAATGTTTAAAAGACCTGCAATTTATGAAACAATTGCCAAATGAATTCAATGATTTGATTATAATTTATAAAGCGTATGTTGCTGGTATTGGTAATTTTTTGCCAGAATTAAGTAGTTTACGAAAGGAAAAACCTTTGTCAGTATCTCAATTATCAGAGAAAATCATCAGAATTGATTCTGATTTAAAGAGTTATAAATCTTTGATTGATTCTAATTACTTTTGTTTTTTGATTCAGCTCAATCGTTATAAAGTTTTACTAAATATTTTGTCAAAATTTCCAAAGATTGATATGAATAAAGTTGTTGATCAACCAATTTATATCGATTATAATAATCAAGAAATTATTAAAAATCATCTAAACAAAATTATGCTGGATTTATGCGAGACACTGGCAAACTTTGATTTGCCATTCAATGAATTTGCTCCTGAATTATTAAATTTAAACAGTGACTCAGCAACTAAAATTTTGAAAACTTTATTAAATTTATTCAATCATGGAATAGCGGATAGTTCTTTCAGAATTGCTAATTATCTTTCAATTGAGAGCAAGTACTTACCAATCATATTGGAACTCAAATCAAAGTTTAATTGTGATTTTGCTGAATTATCTCCAAAACAAATTTTGAGCTGTTTAAAATCTCAAATGAATCAAACAAATAATCCAAATTTAGTTGAAATAATTGATTTATTGTCAATGAAGTTCAAGATTAATCCAGATACTCAATTTTTGGATCAATTCACCGCGAGTGATAGTCTTGAATCACCCGAATATAAGCAAATACCAGATAATTTGCATTTGCATGAATACATTTATCAATTACAAATTTTACAAGAAGAAGTTATGGGAAAACCTTTCAAATTTTTCACTGCTGGTGAAGTTCTCAAAAAATTACATGATATCATATATTCCAATGGAAACCAATTATTTGAGGAAAACTTGGTAGATTTCACAAAATTATTTTACAAATTGAAAGCTTTATTTGCTATCAATGGTGGGAATACAGAAGTTTTGGATTTAGTGATTTTCAATCATAGCATTTTTGATGAATTTGAAAAGAACTTGTCATCCAAAAGAAGCTCACAAAAATCGGTTTTACCTTTAACTACTGACGTTGATCCAAAACGAAGCACAAACGAGACACTCGTCCCCATTGACAATATAGAACCAGTTACTGAAGCAAATGAAGAACTTTCGATTTACTTGAATAATGAAGATATGTTAGTATCTCAGTTAGATCAATTCACGCGAGAACTATCTGTTTTACGCTATATTTTCTTGAAAGTTCCGTTTTCGAAAACTTCTTGTGAAACTATAAATTCTGTCTTGACTAAGGAGATTAATAATATTTATTCAAATGATTCATCTCCACACATCAATAACGATAATGTCTTAAGCTTTATTAGACTTCATAAACGATTGAATAGAATTTTCAAACAAAATGGAAACAATTGCGCCATATTGGACAAATTAGTGTTAGTCCCCAAAGAAGATATTGAATTAGGCTTGGAGCCATATGTACAGATACCTGATTTTTTACCAGTTCATCAATTTACGCAAGAACTAATTATATTACAAGAGGTTTTAAGCAAGAAATTTTCTGAATCCTCTCCAGATGAAATTGACTATATGATAGACGAGAAAGTGAGCAATGTACTTAATAAATCAAATATATCCTCACCGATAAATGCGGATAATGTTCATCTTTTCATAAAGTTACGACAAGTGCTTGCTAAACTTTTCAAGATCAATGGTGGCAACACGGAAGTTTTGGATAAAGTTATTTATTCTACCCAAGCTTTTGATCGATTTGAGAAATCTCGAAAATCATCGGCTGAGTATAGACAGCTTCCTGACGATTTCCATTTAGAGGAGTATGTTCTTGAATTAGTACAGTTAAGAAATAGTCTTGGTGGACTGTTTGCTACTAAGTCAGCTACGGAAGTGCTTGAAAGCATTCTGAAATTAGCTTCGACTAGTGTATCACCCGATAAAGTAATTATTTGGAACAAATTGTATCGTAATCTAGCAATGTTATTTTATCATAACAATAACCATACTTTTGTTTTAGATGATATCTTAGTGAATGGAGAACATTTTATTGATTTTGAGATGAATAAAGCGTTAAAAAAGCGGGTTTTGCCTACAATGTTTGATGAAACTTCTGTTTTGTTTAACGAGTATTTCGAGTTTATTGATAAATTCTACACAGCACTGGGTTTGGAAGATGATGTGAAAATTCCTAAAGAAAGATTTAACGAGTTGTTGGAAGCATACATGAAAAGTATGGAGAAGAGCTATTCTTATCCAATTGCTTCATATATTGTGCAGTCTTTGCGTCTCTTAAACTCTAAGATTAGCTATTATCCACAATTGTTTTCAAAATTATATGATGCAAAAAAAGTCAATGATAACTTGCTTATAAGTGGCGAGAAAGTTGAAAAAATGTACAATGAGATGATTCCAAGTCTAGATTTTGTTAAAACTGAGAAGGTCCCAATAAAATCGGAAAAAAAATCTGAGAAAGATTTGGTTACTGAAAATGGCAACAGATATGATTTAAAGAATAACTACAATGATTCAGAGAGACTATTAGCATTGTTATCGAAAGAGACAGAACCTGCCAACATCGAGAAATTGACTGATAAGTCCGGTGTGGATGATGATTCTGAATTTATTATTAAGGATGCCATTTCAATAGCTATGAACCAGGATCATAATGATGTCTTTATCACTAAGGATAAGAACGACAGAAAGATTGATGAGAAACATTCCAAACGTAAGCGAACTCGAACTCCTCCAAGTAGCCGTACCGAAATCAATACAAAATCGATTGAAAGCTTTTTGAAAAAAGCTAAAAGAGATAAGGAAACAGCAAAGGAACGTAAATATCGGGAAGCCGAAGCATACGAATGGAGCAAAGGTACCCTAGCATTAAATGATTCAGTTAGTTCAGATACATTTTTTGAACCTGGCAAGAACAGAAAGTCAAGTGAGTTATTATTTCCTACTAGATCTCAATTCAATAACGAGCATGTGGAATATATTTTATTAAGTATTGATGGACAAACTATACCTTCGAGCATTGAAGCAATTGGACGATTACCCAAAGAAGATATTTTTCAAGTATTGAACAAGTTTGATAAAAATGATTTGAACAAATTCATGACCCATTTTAAGCGATTACAAAATGATCACTGGAAAGTTGTTGGTAGCAAAAATGACATTTCATTTGATGATGGTGATAAAAAATATTTGATTTTATCAAGAAATAAAGACTATTCGAAATCTAGTTCATGGGTTTTGAATCGCATAAGGACATTATTAGCAACTGCTGGGGGTGTTTTCTCAGCCATGATACTTGCAAATTTTATTTTGGAAGATGGTTCTCATCAAAAGGTTGATGATAATACCAAGAACGTGAACGTAGAAGGATCAAGTGATGTAGTGATACCAGTTAATGATAAAGGAAAATTAGATGAAAATGATGGGATAAAAAAATCTGGATGGTTTTGGAAATGATTGATTATTATGATTATATAGGATAAAGGTGTAAGTAAATTGATTTTATTAAATAAACGTTTTATTATGACTAAAGACACTATTAAAGAGAAGCGGTTATTACTGGAATTGAATAATGCAAAATTAAGAGCATGTCGGTTTTATGGGTGTTATGCTTTACTGATAAAATGATGTTTTGGATATCTAGGTAACTTTCATGAATCAAAATTAACTCCTGGCCTATTTTGTCAATAAACGAAAATTGGCTCAAGAAAAGATCTGCAATACATATTTGGCAAGTTCCTTAAATATGAAGGCAATACAAATTTGGCAAGTTCCTTCATTATGAACACCTCGTATAACCGATTTCATCACCTATTATATAATCTCATCGTTTAATCTTGTAAGCATACGGAATGATATCAAAGATAAAATGGTTTATATTTGTCTAACTCATTTCAACTTCTTCAACTGGTAATTCAGTCATATCTTTACTAATTTGAATAAATTTCATGACGGTAGTAGCACCAGCAGTTCCATTCCATAATTTTAAAAATTGTACAGTTGATTTATCAGCTAAATTGGGGATTTTGATCCCAGTCAAATATAAATGATTTTCATGTTTAACTTTTTCTTGTAAAAGTTGGTGTCTATTAGTTAAAGGTCTACCTGGTCTTCTATTAGCATCCAACTCTTCTAATTCTTCATTATACCTGGTTAAAAAAATCTCAGTAAACCCCTTCATTTCCTCAAAAGTGAATGTTTCTTGAGTTTTGAAATCATCATCGTCATTGATGAGCTTTTGAAAGAAGTATATTATCCCCATTTCCTTCTCTTTTTGAATTAAATGTTTCAGTTTTCGATCTCCAAGCTTTTTTTCTCGAAGAGTAGCCCGATTCAATTGCTTGAACTTTCTCCCCTTGATGTGAATAGCACCCTTGGACTTGTTCAACGTCCTATTTACCTTGGAAAGACTATGAACCACTGGCATTATCGACAAAGAAGATTTGATTATTTCAATTCTTATCTCATCCTCATCGCTTAAATTTGAAATTGAAGACCTGGGAGTGCAGGTAGACGTTTTTCTTAACTAATTGGTTAAGAATGATTTAAATTTGGTCAAAACCAGGAGTAAGTAAAGATGTATACAATTTCATGAGTTTATCAACATTTCAGCCAGTTTGAAACAGATTTAACCTTGTTTCTAGGGAGAATTCGGTTTCTCCATAGTAAATTTAGTCGTGTGCGATAAAATTGGTGAAAATTTTAACCAGACTATGATAAACACAAGTTTGTTAGCAAACAGAACTTGTTTACGGGTAAATTGAAGATAATTCGAGGTTAAACGGAACACAAATCGATACAATGGTCAAATATACTGAAGAGCAATTATTGGCAGTGAAAGAAACTGGTTATGTTTCTCAACCAGAGATTTTGGAGGCATTCAATGCAATGGTAGAGCAAGTAAGAGAACATGCTGCTGAAGCTGAAAAACATCGATTGAAGTGGAATAACGGAGATACTTATATTGACGAAAACGGAAATGAAAGACCGTATCACCACTTAAATAAAAGAAGAGCTTCTAGAACCGGTACCAAACCAAATTTCAGAAAGAAGAGTGTTGATGTTATACAAGATGATGATGGGTGGAATACTTTAAAAACCAAGAAATCTTTTGGAGCTGAAGAGGCAAATGAAGAAAGAGCCAAGTTTAGAGAAGGATTGAAAGAAACTGTTATAAGAGCCAAACCCAATAATAAGAATTTAGGATCATCAAAAGCGGTTGATTCTCGAGATGCAATTGCTGATAAACAAACTAAAGCCTTCAATGCATTTGCTGCATTGGGTGACGAGGATGATGATGATGAAGACGATGAAGAAGAAGAAGTAGATGTGGAAGTGGAAGTAGAAGAAGATGGTGATCATCTTGAACAAAATCAAGACGCAAATGATGATGGTGAATGGACAACTGTATAGGGTGGTAATCTTGTAATTAGTACAAACCTTTAATATAATGGAAACTCTTAGGTTGTTTATGTAAATTTGTATTTTTATCTGGAGCTAAATCATATATAGTTGAAACTATTGAATTTGATAATGATTGTAGTTTTTATAATTGTAGTTCTTATGATTGTGGTTTTAAAATTGTGGTTTATATAATTGTGGTTTTAAAATTGTAGTTTTATATACATGTAGTTTTTGATTGTTTGATAATCGTATCAATACCTTCTACTAGCAATCTCTGCAATTTTTCAAGAAACAAATCTTACTTTTATATTAACATCGTCTATTTACCTATATTTTCTAAAATTCCCTACTTTATATTATACTATAATCTTTTTATCATCTTCTTCAATCAAATCGTCGAGAATATCATTGACATCTATAACTTTCTTCTCATTTTCGGATGCGGTTTCAAAACTATTACCGAATTTGATTAAACTTCCTTTGGGTTCTTTGAATAATCCTTTCAAATCTGACACTCTAGGAGAATTGTTTACCCGTGCTTCATTCGAAACAGTAGTGTAATTATTTCCATGGCCATTAGCATTAGGTAATGGTGGCAATGGTGAACGCAAAAATGCTGGGCCATTTCCATTTATTCCTGAGTGTATAGAGCTTATATCATGAGTCGAGCCTAATCCGTATGAAGATTTTCCATTTTGTTGAAAATGCCTATATGATAAGCTATATTGTGAGGCATCATCGGCAATTTCAAGCGTGTTGCGTTTGTTTGCATTCTTACCGCTAAGTAAATCCAACACTAATGGAAAATCCGGATTCAACCATTGTGAAAGGTAATCGGATCCTGCTATAAATTCACTTAGACTACTTTTATTAACAAGTAACGAAATCCCTTCATTAGTATCAGATACTGTTTTGTCTTTACTTCCTGTTTCACTATCTAACCCAAATTCCCATTGTTGATTATTCTTTCTTGTTTGAATATCTTGAACAATGAATTGACTTAATTTCGAATTACCAGCATATCCATTTAAGCTAGGGTATTTAGAATCTAAAACTTTGATCGCATAATATAATATAGTATATGCAAAAGTAAGTTGAAGTTTATTTGGTTGTTTACCGTCTAGTGGTAGAGTCCAATGAAAGAAAAATGGAACGAAATTGGCGATGAAATTTATACCTAAAGTATAACATAAATCAACTATGACATCCATCATAATTTCACAAGTTGCGTGGTCTGGCTGATTATGTAAAAACTTATCAACATGAATTAAAAAATGATTAACAAAGTTATCTCCCAAAGTAATGTATTGATTGAAATCAGGTTCTAAGAAAATTTTTGCATCATTACTGATTTTTGCATGATTATAATTACGATCAGCAGTGGTAATAGAATGAGTTGACGATTCTGCAGAATTTTCTTTCTCATTCGAGGCAGTTAATTCATGATTGATGAATTCATCAAATACTTCTAGGTATTTTTCTTGAATTTTAGCAATTTGATCATGAGTAAATTTGTAATCTTTGGTATTTAAACTAATGAATGGTAAACTTAATTCCCAAGTTTCGAGTTGAACATAATTTCTTGAGATCGCTGACGAATTTTTTTTCAAAATAGTAAAAATGTCTAGAATATCTTCTAAAAATGTTATTATTAAACCAGATAATTTAGCATTGTGACGGGAATCTTTTGAAATTTCAAAAATAGTGTCTATTTTTAAGTAAATTTCTTGAATAGAATCAGGAACTTGATCAAAATAGTATATATGAGTTGAAAGATTGCAGATACAATCAGAATAAACTAAAGATAATTCTTTAAGTAAATCTTCACTTAAATGATCAGCTTGGTACAAGATTAAGTTTGATTGTAAATTTAATAATTGTTGAATAACATCTGAAATCGAAAGACCAATCATATTAACCTCAGAACTAATTAATGCAAGAATATAATTAGCATAAATTAATTGTAAATCATAATTATTTGAAGATTTTGAAAAATTTCGGGATAAATTTGATAAATGTGCTAATAAGGTAGTTAAACTTATAAATCTTAATTGAACTGGAATCCAAGTGATACATAATTCTAAAAAAGTTGAACCCCAAACTAATTCGTAATCTAATTTTGAATTATGTTTAACAATTTGATTACATAAATCGGAAATTTGATTAGATAAAGTAGTATTAAATAAAGATTTCAAGCAAATATAAGTTTGATCAATTAAATGTTTACCTTTAACTGAATCATTTTGAAATTGTAAAAAGACTGATTTTTCGTCGGGAGCAATTCTTGACAAGACTTTATTTAAATTACCCTCATCTTCAGTATTAATGTTAGTTTGTAAAAATTGAATTAAATCTTTTTCTGGGACATTTTTATAAATAACATCGATCAATGGAGGGAGACAAATGGATACTAAATGATTACCTAGTTTCAAATTATAATATATACAATTTGAAACGTATTCGATTGCAAGTAAGCTAATCATTTTCCATTCCATTTTATTGGGACCTTCGACAATTTTTATATTGATTAAAGATTCCGACAATACTGTAAAAGTGGCGACAAATTGTTTATCACCATCAAAAAGTTTTGAATCCAAGTTTTTTGTCAATTCTCCGTAAACTGACAATATTGACTTGGTTAATTGATAATCGGCTAATTTGAAGATATCAAGCAATAAGTTACAAACATCAGTTGCAAATACGTTCAAAGAGTCGCAACATTTATCAATCAAAGCCTTTAAGATTTCCAACGTCACTTGAAGATTACCGGTTCGATAATGATTAACATCACTCCTCGTCTTTGCTAGTAAGAAAATCATGACTTTTTCTAATTTCACCCGTCTCGTACTAGCATAGTAAAGCAAATACGATAATTCAGACCCATTAGCTTTCTTGTCAGCCCCTTTACCAGCCGGATAGCACTGCAATACCAACTTTTGATGTTTGGAAAGAAACAACTTCATCACAAAATACAACCCCTAGCAAAAATTCGAAAAAATTTAGCTAAATTGTGCCTTAAAAATCACCAATTAGCTTATAATAATCAATTAATATATAAATGTTTTGACAAATCCCTCGATTTCTGCCTTTTATGTACTAATTCACCGGAGGTTGGTAAATTACTTAAATAAGCAACAATTTGTCGATTTAAGTGCACATGGAAATTTGGGTAATTTTCAGATGAAATCATCGAAATGGCGCCCATTTACGTTAAAGGAGGTCTGTGGAGTAATGTTGAAGATGAAATCTTAAAAGCTGCTGTTTCCAAGTATGGTCTAAATCAATGGTCTCGAGTTGCTAGTTTATTGACCAAAAAATCAGCAAAACAGGCTAAATCTCGATGGTTTGAATGGTTAAATCCTAAAATTAACAAGCTGGAATGGAGTCGACAAGAAGATGAGAAGTTGTTGAACTTGGTAAAGGTATTATCCAATCAATGGAGAATGGTGGCCTCGATTATGGGCAGAAGTGCCACCGATTGCACTACCAGGTATGAAAAATTATTGAATCAGGTCCAAGATCAAGGTGAAGGTAAAGGTAAAGGTGAAAGTGATGAAGCTAATGGTGATGGTTCTGACTTGGCTGAGTTTGGTTTAATGGGTGCTGGGGTTGAGGCGATGCCCAGCACTGGAAATCAACTTCCTGGGGTTGAGTATGCGTTTGAATCGCTTCCAGCGATTCCTGATGATATCGATGATGAACATCGAGAAATGTTGATAGAGGCTCGGTCTCGATTGGCTAATACTCAGGGTAAGAAGGCTAAACGTAAAGCTCGAGAGCGAATGTTGCAAGAAAGTCGAAGATTAGCATTATTACAGAAGCGTCGTGAATTTAAAGCCGCTGGAATCAATATTAGTTTGAAACTGAAAAATAAAAAAATTCGTCAAGAATTCGATTATAATAGTGACATTCCTCATGAAAAACTCCCTCAAATTGGTCTCCATGATACTTCACAAGAAACAGATTTGGCTGATGTAGAAAAATCAAAATTGATCTCCAAGATCAACCACCTGGGGTTGACTTTGTATGATAAGAGAGAAAACAAAGAAAAAACCAAAAGCAAAGATATACAACTACAGAATCAGAATGCTAAACGTCAACTTGAAATGGCCGCTGACTCAATCAATCACTATGAAGCTGAAAAATTGAAAAAACGAAAATTGAATTTACCCAAATTTGATGATAATGATGATATAGTGACGGACTTGGACAATAATATTGAACAATCAGCCAAAGAATTAATCGCAAAAAAAGCTCATACCACTTCTGCGCTAATTGGTTTAACAGAAGAAGAAAAAGAATCACTGGAAGACACTCAACCAAAGAATAATTTGATTCCTTCCGTGATACCGACAAGTTCTTCTCTTTCTAAAAAACAAATTTTGAAAATTTTTAATGAACAAGTCAAAAAACTACCTAAACCGAAAAATGAAGTTGGCATTATCTTACCATCTTTTGATCCTAATGAAGCGTTGATAAATTTGAATCTAGAAAAATCTCATCAAGGTGAAGAATTACGAAATTTGGAATTATTGACGGAGATTGAGCAACAACAAGCTAAACTAAGACGCTCTCAAGTAGTGCAGCGAGGGTTATCGATCCCCAATCCCGAAAAAATTCGACGGTTCTCTACCTCAAATAATTTGCAATATCTCATAGCGCAAGAATTTGAAAAATTGATAAAATCTGACTATCGGAAATATGTTGATACAAGTTATAAGGCCAAATATTTAGAAGATCTAGATGAAGCAACATATCAACAAGTGATGTCAGAGATTAAAGAAATAGAAGCCAAAGACCTGGAAAATGAAAGAACTAAACAACTTGAAAATTTGAAGAATAATTCCTTATTTTTTACGCTACCTGACAGTTTAGAGGTTTGTGAGACATTAATCAGCAAGCTCCACGAATATCATAAAACCTCGACAGAAAAGCATGATACCATGAATATTCACATGAAGGATATCTATGAACAGGAACAGAAATTGATCGACGACATTATGGATAAGTATAACCAAGCTTATGAAATTAACCAAGACATTCACATCACATCCTCAATAATTGATAAAGAGCGATCCAACTTCAACATATATACTGATAAATTAAGAAGATCTGTTGATGAAATTGCTAAGCAAGAAAATGTTCTTAAAAATCAGTTACGACAGCTTACAACAGGTGAAAAAGCATAAAAACAGACAATGATGATTATGAGTGGATTATCTATGTATTTTTCAAGTTTATAGACATGTTTACTATGTAAATTTATTAATTTGGCTCTCTACTATTTATTTATTTATTGTATGGTGATTTGCCATGCAGGTTTATGATTTGAGATCAAGAAGTTATAATTTGTAGTATATATTCATGAATAACGAAACTAACGTATTGGATATACCATTGAGGCAGTCCAGGGATCTAGATCTTGGTAATGAGTTGAGGGAAGTGATCAAACGGGATTACTTTCAGCCTCCGTCAATATTTGAAGCTGATTTAATCAGAGTTGGTAAACTTAGAAATAAGATAACAAGTTTGAAAGACGATACTGTGAATGAAGATAGTGAGAGGTTATTGAAGGAGTATTATGGTAATTTGCTTGCTATCAAGACAAAGTTTGCCGATGAATGCGTTGAATTTCAGTGGTATACAACTATTGGATATGGTACTCAGGGTCCAACAAAAACAAGATCGATTGTGGTTGAACAATTGAATATCTTATATCAATTGGGAGCTTTATATTCATTGCTAGCTAAGAATTTAAGGTATGGTGAAGAAAATTTGAAGAAGGCTTGTAATTACTACTTATTAGCTGGAGGTTGTTTTGAGGAAATTTTGCAATTGGGCATAAATAAACCCATGGTACCAGGAGATTTACAAGGAAACACGATCAAATTTTTGATGCACTTAATGCTAGCTCAAGCTCAAGAAACTGTATGGCAAAAAGCATTGGATAATGATAAGATAAATGATTCATTGATTGCAAAATTATCGATCCAAGTATCTAATTATTATGAAGAAGCTTTTGAGTATGGTAAAGCATCGGATCTTATTAAATTGGAATGGATTAATCACATTGGAGTCAAGAAATACCATTTTAAAGCTGCTGCAAATTATAGAATGTCATTAATTAAGCTACATTCCTACAAGTATGGTGAACAAGTGGCATACTTAAGAGTAGCTTTATCAAATTGTAAATTAGCTTTGAAATTCAAAAAATACGTTAATTCGTTAGTATTAGCTGATTTGCAAGGTTTAACGGAGATAGTTCAAACAACTTTGTCTCTGGCGGAAAGAGATAATGATTTAATTTATCTACAAATAGTTCCTGGAGATAATGAACTAAAAATTTTTCCCAGTAATTTAACCATCAATGTTATAAAACCTCAATTTGAAGAATCAAGAATTTTTAAAGATTTGTTACCTTTCTTTATAATTCAAGTTGCTCAAGCATACCGTGAACGTCAAGATAATTATATTGAACAAACAATTGTATCCCCTATTCATTCATTAAACAATTTAATCACCAAATTTTTAACTGATCGTGATTTACCAGCATCTATTGATGCCATTCAGCAAACTGAAAATTTACCTGATTCAATTGTTCAACATTCTCAAGAAATCATGGGTCGAGGTGGTTTGCAATATATTGAAGGATTCTTACGAGAATTGAATCAATTATCTAAGAAATGTTTTCAACTAGTTCATCAGTGTCAAGATATTATAACATTAGATAGTGAAGAGGAGGAAATGCTACTTCAACGGGGAAGCCATAGAGCAGACACCCAAGTAGCTGCAAGTGATTTAATAGAAAAAATTAAGAAAATGGACGATTACTTAATTCAGGCAAAGTCGGGTGATGATTTAATTGTTAAGAAATATGAGAATATTAAATCAAGTATACAAGCATATTGTGGAGGGTATCAAACCTTGAGAGATATGATTCCTGATTCTAAATTTATTCGATTGGATAAAAATATTTCTCGGTTAATTAGTGATTTACGAAATGCAATTGAAAATTTAAATCAATTGGAAACCTCAAGACAAGATTTTTTGAAATCTTTAGAAATTAAATCTCGAGATAATAATATTTTACCCAAGATAATTGAAGAATACAAGAAGAATCATCAAAAAGTGAATCAAAGTGGACAATTCGATGAAAGGTTTTTTGAACCAGTGTATGAAAATCATATGTCAATGTTCAATAGTGATATGAAATATATTGAGATTCTGAAATCAAAACAAATGCTATTAGAAGCAGATGTTGATAGATTAAACAAAATGTTTATTGAGCAAACCAAACATATTAAGTCGGACTCTCAGAATAAACGACAATTAGTGTTACAAAATTTAGAATCACTGTATTCATTATACGTTGAATTGATATCGAATCTTAGTGAAGGGTCAAAGTTCTATGGTGAATTCTTATCTAAAGGTACTGTTGTTTTGAAAGAATGTGAAAACTATCTTTATTCTCGTCGTGTTGAAGGACGCCAAATAGAAGCAGAATTAAATCACAATAGTATTATTAATGATGAACAATCCACAAGTCCTAAATCACAACCTAAAACCAACATAAATTTAGAACCCAAGTCAGGTATTTGGGACCCTTCTCAGGGAATTAAGTTTAATATTTAAGATTGGTAAACTTAATCATAATGATTGTACAATGTTAGACTGATTTGTATGTATGAATAAATAAATGCTAGACTGATTTATAAGTATGAACAAACAATAATAGAATAAATGCCAAAAAGATTTATTGCATGGATAAATAATGAATACTAGACAAATTTATAGGATTAAATAATAACAAAATACAATGCTGACCAGACCTATAAGGAGGGTAATAAAAATAGTAGAATGCAATTCAGTTAGCTTCAATTGTAATAAATCACTAACCTAAACTCTTAAAAGCTGGTACACTAATCAACTTTAAAGCCAATAGTTGAAACAAACTCTAGTATGAAGAAGTAGGATTATTCATCCCAAAAAGTAGGAATAAAAGAAACTATGCTAATTTCAAAAAGTTATGAAGATCCAACTAATCATGGCAAGTAGAACTGTGATAGTTACTTCAATAGTAATTTTGGTAATAGTAAGAAACAATCATCTTCCCAAATTCCTGTATAAATGATTTTTCAAAGATGGAGATGGAGAATGGCTAATGTTAAAATACTTTAGATATGCTAAGAATATGATGATAACAAAGCCGAAGAAGACTGTTGTAGCTATAGTGGGAACTACTGGGGTTGGCAAATCACAAGTAAGTATCAAAATCGATTGGATTCTAAATTTTTCACTAACAAATTTCAGTTTAGTATTGATTTAGCTAAAGCTATTAATGGCGAAATTATCAATGCTGATTCGATGCAGGTGTACAAAGGATTGGACAATATCACTAATAAACATCCTATGAATGAACGAGAGGGCGTCACTCATCACGTAATCAATCATGTTTCGTGGGATGAAGAGTATTTCATTCATCGATTTGCTACTGAGGCACAACAAGCCATAGATGATATTCATGCCCGAAATAAAATACCAATAATTGTTGGAGGCACCCATTACTATCTACTGAAGTTGCTATTCAATAACAAAACTATCGGAGAAGATGAACAAGAAACCAAAAAGTTAACGGATGAACAATTAAAAGTTTTGAACGGACCAGTCGAGACAATATTTTCGATATTGAAACAAAATGATCCTACCATAGCTGAGAAGTTTCATCCTCAAGATTATCGTAAACTTCGACGAGCTTTGGAGATTTATTATTTACGAGGAGATAAAGTGTCCGAAATTTATCGAAAACAAAAGGATTTAGAATTTGAAGATAGTTCATTAAAGTATAACCTGATATTATTTTGGATTTATAGTGATTATGAAGTTTTAAAATCAAGATTGGATACCCGGGTTGATAATATGATGATCAATGGGGGATTATATGAAATCAAGCAAATGTTTGATCAATATCAAACTCAAAATCCTGATTTAACAAAAGGAGTATGGCAAGTTATTGGCTTTAAGGAATTCATACCTTGGTTGCAAAGTATAACGTTTGAAGATCTAAAAGATGTCAAGTTTACACCACCAAATGATGATAAATTATTTAAACAAGGATTAGAAAGAATGAAAATCAGAACTAGGCAATACGCTAAATATCAAATAAAATGGATCCAAAAAAATTTACTTATTGAATTGCAAAAGGAATCAAGGTTCAATTATAAATATGGGGGGAAATTATACCTATTGGATGCAACCGACTTAAGTCAATGGCAGCAAAACGTTAACAAGATTGGAGTTAGTATTTGCAATCAATTCCTAAATAATGAAACTATAACTTATCCGCAAGTACCTGATCATTTGAAGTCGGTATTTCCTGATGAAGTGTCACTTGAAAGTAGAACCAGTAATAAGAAACCGGGAAGTCAAGTTAACTGGAAACATTACCAGTGTGATTTTTGTTTAGATAAATTGGGTAAACCTTTGATTGCGGTAGGAGAAGAAAGTTGGAAAATCCACACTGCTAGTAGACGGCATAAAAAGGCTATTGGATCTATCGAAAGAAAACGAAAACATCAAGAAATGATTGACAAAAAAATTCAACAATCTAAAGATAGAAAACTTGATAAAGAAGATGAAATCGAAGAAATCTCAGGACAATTACAAAATCAACCAGAAGAAAAATGATATAAGCAGCAAAGGAATCGGATGATTACGATGAATTGTTTACGATTTATCATTTCTTGTGAAATATGACATAGCTCAAGTAGTGATAAAATAGCTAGAATTGCCCGATTTTTAGTCATAATATTCTATTCCAATGAATATTATTAAATTTAGTCAATATTCATGGAATCATTCGAATCCCTACTAGGTTCGGATATAAACTCGAGTTCATTGTTGTCCAATACATTGTAAAAGTCTGGGAAACACTTACTTACTAGCTCTTGAACTGTCAGTCTAGTGAGCTTGAATGTGTCAAGAAAGTTTCTAGGAATATTATAACCTACCATGTCGAGAGATTACAGGTTTATGGGTTTGCTATAGATAAGCTCGTATGTAGCAAGGCTTGTGTATGGTTTTGCTGAAGATAACCCTAGAGTAAAGGCTTGTGTGGGGGGTATATTATCGATTTACTTGGAGTGTTACAAGCCTTGTGTGTGGGTCTGTTTTATATGAGAACTGAGAAATCACTAGTTTGTAAGTGGGTTTAGTAGTATAGATAAACTTTTCAATGTTTTAGATTGTTTAGTATGGTTTATTACACATAGGTGGAGCTTACATAGTAGATATGTGTACAAGTTCATAGTATTGCTCTTTAAAATTTTACAAATGGAGGAGTTTTACTTAAAATCAAAATACGTATAAATTTCATTAGAGTTTTACTTAAAATCAAAATAAAATAAATTTCATTAGAGTTTTACTTAAAATCAAAATACGTATAAATTTCATTAGAGTTTTAGGCTTTGTATTCCAGACTTTTATGGTAGATTTGTATTGATTGAAGTGTAGTATTGTTGGGTTTGTATTGGTTTACACAAGTTTAGACTAGGGTTAGCCAGTTCTAGATTTACCCTGATTGCGAAAAAAATGTCATCGGTTGGCAATAAAAGGGGAAAATTTTCACCAATTGAAAAAAGTTTCTTCTTTGATACGAACGTCTTCTATTCACTGCACCATTGAAAATTAATCAATGACTGGAGGGGAAAAGAAGACCAGAAGAAATTCTATACAACGACCTCATACTGAATTAGCCTAAACATATGGCTTACTTTGGATTCTGCGTGGTAGATACAATAGTACTCGATAATTCTGTAGTGAAGACCAACAAAATGTAGCTCAAAAAAGAGTATAAGCCCAATAACCTGATAAACGTTTAAATAGAAAAGAACATCACATATTCATTTAAACATATAAATATACATATATATATAAATGAATATGTATATATATATATATATATGAATATGTATATATGTCAAACTTATTGAGCATTACACTCATCTAAAACCGAATCGAGCAAACTGGGACACTAACAGAAGTGGTCCAGTTTTCAGACCTTGAGGTTGTATGAACAATAGTTTATGGTTCTAAGTTTGGGTGATCTGGACCTAGACTTTACATATAGAAATAAGTCTTTTCTCATAAGGTTTTTTAATCTTGTTTTCATACTTCACTAACTTTGTTCTCATACTTTATAAACCTTGTTTTCATATTCCATAAACCTTGTTCTCATGTTTTATAAACCTTATTTCCATATTCCACAAACCTTGTACTCAAACACTCATTAACATCTCATCATACAGGTTTTATTGTTTAATACGAATGTTGCTATGAAAATTACTGCATCGTCAGCAATTGCCAATGATAAACTCAGGACCCCGCAAGATCACTAGTTGGTGCTGATATCAGGGTGATAAATTGACATCCAACGTTTTATTTTCAATAACCATATGCACCAGTTACAAAAAAAAATCTATTGTTTGAAACTTTGACATATTCTGACACAATTCTAGACTTGAAGCCTGAAGTAAATTCCAAACCTTGAATATTTCTAGTTCTAATATAACTTTTGCCCGTATCGCAATTTGCAAGTTAGGTGTTATACTTCTTGTCATCGATTTGGCAGTCACATTTGAAAGCAACGGTGTTTTTAACAATTGTTACCTTACATATTAAGCCTAGACCTATCGGCGATGTGAAAAGAATTCCGCATTTTTGCGCATTTTTGAAATCCCGAAACAAAAATCTGCAAAGTTCAACTTTATATGGTAACAGATTTCCAGTCAAGTTTTGCAAATATCCCCTAAACAACCAACTTGGGATTGCACCTGACTTTTGAAATCAGTATCATAAGAAAAGTAAGAAAAAAGAAACAAATTTTTTGACGTCAACTATAGCAAAGATATTCAAACTAAGGCTATGAAACAACAATAATAGTAACAAAAATACAGTGAAAAAAAAAAAAAAAGAGATGGTACACAAAATGTACAAAAGTATATGATATCAGCAATGTTACATGAACTAGAATCAGTAAATTTATGCTGAAAGTCTCGATTTGTAGATTTTTGCAATTTACTAAACCAAAACTTTTCAATGAAAACTGTAATGGTTTTTTTTTTTTCCCATTTATTTACAATTTGTATGTTTTTTACTCTATTTGTATAATTAACTATACTCTCTATATTCATAAACTCATTAGACATAATATTGACTGATCAATATCCCATAACCCCTAAATTTTTTAACCTATATATGCAACCTAAATATATCTTAATAATAATCTCTACTAATGTTTCAATCCCGTTCTGTAAATATATCGATAGTATCACAATCGTGATATTGAGTCATCTACTACCTTAAACGTTTCTAATAAATCCCAATTTTCGTTTCCGTGTTGATACTGGAATGGATTTCTAGAAACCACTCTCATTTTTAACGTTTAACGTTTAACGTTTAACTTTTTATTCTCTATTCTCGAGACACTATTTTCTAACTTTAATTTTAGTCTTGGAACCTCCATTTAAAATCCATTCTGACACCATGATTGTAACCTCTATATGTGCGTATCAGATGTTCTCTTCTATTATTCATCAAAACTAATTTTGTTGATAAAATCTTTTTCTATCTTGGTATAATATCGCTCGAATTTTTTTTTTTTGTACCATCTCAGCATTTTGCTATTAATTTACTTGATTTTGTCCTATGATAACCTTCCCATTATAATCTTGTTTATCAACAACCTCGTTCCCTAAAAATGAGCTATTAAACTCTTCATTCAAAATCTCTTCAATTTGTAATAATCGGGTATCAATTTGACTAATTGAAGCATCTTGTTGTAAATTTAAGTTATTTATATCGTGATTTGAACACCATCCGGATTCAGATAATTTTTTCTCAGCTACGTTAAAAGCATCAATCAAATTATTCTTGTGATAAATTAAATATTGAGAATAGTTAATTAAATCTTCACAATTCTGTAAATCAGTGAATTTCTGAACTTTTGAATTTGCAAGTTTATCAAAAAAGTTTTGTTCAATATTTTCGAGTGATTTCTTTGGCAAATTTAAGTTTTCCGATACTGATATTAGTGGTGAATTCAATGGTGGGGTCAAGGGGCAAATTGACGAGGTTGTTAATGAAATAGCCCGATTTCTTAGCAAAGATGATTTTTGGATTGTATTGGTTGAACTTATTGAATTTGTTGGTGAATGCTTTTGAGAACGAGAAACTTTGAAATCATCGATTGATTTTCTGTCCCAATTTTTTATAAAATCGTATTTCTTTTCTGGAGAATTTGTCATTTTTTCATTTGAAGAATTTGATGATGAAGAATTACAACTTAAGATTGGACTGGTATTTATTGATTTGTTTGAAGATGATTTAGTATTTGTGTTGACTATTGGAGAATTATGGGTTGAAAGACTTAATTTCCTTATTGAATTTTTCAAACTTTTTAATTTGGATACTTTCTCGGTTTCTGAATGGGATTGGGATGAATTATTTGAAGAATTATCAATAAAATTTGATTTGAGTAGATTTGGAGAGTCTAACTCATAATTTATATAATCATTTTTAGGGGTATTGTTATTCAAATCGTATAGATCAGATTCATCTTCAGAATGGACATCAAATCTATCAGTTAATGGAGTTAATAAATCGATGTTTTCTATTTGTTGTATTTGATTTTTCAAATCTTGTTGGTTCGCTGGTAGAGGAGGTAGAATATCATCATAGTGATTCTCGTCAACCATTATACCTAGACCATTCATAGAAGAACAGGATTATATGATTTTTTTTTAAAAAAACAGATCTGAAAAATTTTACTAATTCAGAAACAAGTTAATTATTGAACCGAAAAAGTTCATGAAATTTCAGTCACAAACGATTTAGGACCGAACACTTTGATAAGATAGCCTTAGAATGAAAAAAACAAAAGACTGAATATAGTGGATAAACTTTGCAAATAGATCTGTCTGATAATAGAATCAACTCAAAAAGATTGAAGTTTTAGCTACTTGATAAGTAATTTTCAATATAAGTAACCTATCAATTAAAGACGCTGTTGACAAAGACTTCTTGTTTGTAGACACTAAAATAGACAACTTAGTACTGATGATAACTCAGTACTATTGATGACTTCTAGTGTTTGTTTTTGTTTTGTTTTTTTTTTTGTTATTAGCTTTTCTTTCTTTTGGTTTACAAGCAGTTTAGTTCAGTTATTGAATTAGCTTATAGTACCAATAGTTAAGCTTTGATTTGAAGATTTTTCAATGGTTTCGACTGGATGAACCTTTCTTAGATGGTTTTAATAAATTTTCAGTGGTGAGGGGAATTCAAAAATTTTTGGAACAAGATTTCGATAAAAACAAAATCAATTACAAAAAAATTGAGTCAAGTGAACTGATTGACAATATTTGACACCCTTTATCACTTATATTATAAATTTTTTCAATGGCATCAATCGCTTGAATAATTCCCAAATTTATTTTTTATTATTCAAAATTATTTTTTAACTATATTTTTCATGATAAAAAAAAATCACCTTAACCTGTAAAAGTTTATATGCAGGTAATTGATTGTGGAAACCGCTGACTGAGACGGAGATAATTTTAATAAAACACAAGAAAAAAAAAATTAAAGAAAGGAAGAGAGTAAAAAAGGTAAATAAACCGAGAATATAAAGATAGAATCATATTCAATAGTTTAATCTTTAATTTAATTTAATTTAGATTAGTTTGGTTTGGTTTAGGCTTTGGATTAGTTTTTTTGAATTAGTTTTTTTGGATTAGTTTTTAGGGGTTAGTTTTTTTTGGGTTAGTTTTTGTAGTTTAGTTTTTTCATTGTAATTAGATGGACAATCAAGTGTTTTCCTTTGTTTTATAATTGTATTTACGTTTATCTGATTCGAGGTTACTATATTTTGGTTTTTATTTCTCGATTGTGGGAGTCTCGATTTTTTCAACAATGGATTATTGTATTATTATTTATATGTTACTCAGGCAACAAAATTGGTATGTATACAATAGTGTGACAATACTTGTATTATTTGATCAGGTGTTGTAGGTTACATTGTAGAAACCAAGACTGTTGTAATGTGTTACACCGTTTTCAGTTCTAGTTCACGGCTTTGATTACATAACGCAGTAATTATTTTTGTTTATTATTTTTGTTTTTATTATAATCATGTTGGTTATGTAACCAAGATTCTCGAGGGGGGTATATTGTTTTCATGTACTTTAGTGATTATATTATAGGAGTATCTATTGTATTTTTCTGGTTATCGCCTTGTAGTGTTTTTCTTGTAGTGTTGTTCTTTTGTAATTATTGTCCTAGTGGTTTATTGAGCAATTGGACACGAGTTATCTTTATACATTGTAAAATTAATACAAAGAATTAAATAAAGTCAATTAAATGACAATAAGTAAAATAGGATGATGACAAGAAAATGGAAGTAAAGATGTCAAAATATGAGAGCAAATTTGTGATAACTCCTACTATTATTAAAACCATGAAAACTTTGAAAACCTTGAAAACCTTGAAAACCTTAGGTAATCGCAACTCCTCGGCCATTTTAAACCCATCTGGTTATATATTTATCCCTTAATATAGTTATAAAAATGCAATTGAATTGATAAACATGGGGTTGAATTGGGATTGAATAAATGCGATTGAATAGATGCGATTAATAGAGGTGATTGATTAAATTGATATAGATGCCATTGATAATAGAATTCGGGTTCAATAACTAGTGAAAGTAACCATCTTACAACTTGACAAAATTACCTGGTTGTATGTGAAGTCATTTTTTTTTTTTTTTGGTTGCTTTTAATAGTAGTATTTATTATGTATATGGTGATTGGGGTTGTAATCAGATGGTGTTGTCTGATTTGATGAAAATTTTTCTGAAACAATATTTCCTAATTTGGTTAGATTTTTCCAAAAAAAATTTTGCCAAACTATTGTTGAGATCTCCTACGAAAATCTAGATCTATAGCCCACATAATCACCCATTTTTTTTAGGGGTAATCCTCATCGCCCCAACCGCCTTACTCTCATTAAATTAAACCAATAAGCCTTTACTCTACTCTACTTTACTCGACTATAATACCCTCAACTGCATAATACACCAGATTTTGGGATATTTTCTCAACTTTCACTTGAATGTCCTATTCATTTTTATTTTTATCTAGTTAGGTTCAAATGCCCCTATTTACCTATTTACCTATTTGTAGATACTTCATCGGGTACCTCCTGTATATCTATTTCTTTTTAATTCAACGGGTGGGCATCCTATTTACCTATCTCTATCTACTTCAACTGGAATCAGCTAACGCCAATCGTCTATAAATCCCATCGTTGTCTCGGTAGAATCTTTATGGGGAAATACGAAAAAAACTTTAAATTAGTTAACCCGACCTGCGAGTAAATCAACTTATCAGTAAACAAACCCAATAAACCAATTTATCAGTATACCAACCACTATTGTAGTTTTTGCCAGTTATTACTTCACAGTCGGCTCGTAATTATACGTGGTTTATCATTATCATCATTAATTTAACTGATTGAATAAAGTTTTTCCAACCACAATATTACCTAACCTAAAAAAAAAGTTATCAATATTATTTTGGTAGTGCAATGTATGGCACCAAGTATTATCTTACAGTCGTATATTTTTACTGAAACCACCTGGTGTATGGTGAAAAACGTATCCACATGATTCTTGCATCCTTGTCAACAAATATCTGTCATCTTTTAATCATTTGTAATTATTGATATTCAACTCCATAACCCATACACTAACAACTTTTTCTTGTCCATTGTGCCTATTACATACACCATAGTAAACCAATGGGTGAATATGGTACCATGGGTATAATGCATACGCATGAGGTACTGTGGTGTACTCCTACTCGATATTACTACTACGGTTTTATCATGACTATTTGAGTATGTTATAGTGTGGGCCGATTTGTCAAAACTTCACTGGTTATTTTTTTGTGTTTACTATCATGTGTAAACACTGTGTATTACCAATTTATTTATTTATTAGGATAATTATTATTAGCACTATTTATTATTCTTAATATTATTTTTTGATATTACTGGTTATCGTTATTATTTACTTATCTATTAATAATATCACCAAGTAACTAGATAGGTAACTATATAAATAGATAGATAGATAGATAAATATATAGATAGATAGATGTAGATGGTGTAATCAGTTGTAGTTAGAGTGTAGTTCCGTACTAGTTAATAATATTCTGATAATAATTCTAGTAGCCCATGCAATAAAACGGCGAATTGGGCATAAACATAAACTTTCGATATTGGTAAACATAAACATCCACACACATCCACACATACACATACACATACACACTTTCATTTCATTGCTATAGTAGGTGACTCTACATTTTGTTTATAATCTCATTCCCACAATCTTTTTAGGCTTCTGATTTTTGAATATAGAGAAAATAACATTGATAAATCCATTGATAATCTACAGAAAAATAGACTTTTTTTTGACCAATTCAATGCATTTTAGTACTAAAGCTAATAATAGAAACTCTGTTTCCATTATCTTGTTAAATATATTTACGAGAAATAAATATCATCAATAGCAGAATACAAATGATAAAATTACCATAGTGTTACAAATAAATCCATATAAAGTATTAATTCCACAAAAATAGATAGTTCGATAGTCGATACTTCTCTGTTTCAAATCACAATGGAAAATTACAAATTGGGTACACTATAAATATACTGGCAATAAAATATTTCCATAGCTTAAGACAAATGGTTGAACCACAATGTTGTATCCAATGATTGTGTTTGGAACTGGTCAAGAACTATAAATATTTTTAATTAGAGATTTTTATAGTCAGTTTTTTTTATTATTTTTTTTTATTAATAATTAAAAGAAATTATAAAAAACCGAAAGGATTGAATTTTGCATTATTATTCGGGATATTCCTAGCCACTAAGTTTTAAACTATAATACTCTTGATTATTTTGATCATATTAGAAAATACCACTGATAAAGAAAAAAAGTTTAAAAACAAAATTTTATAATCATGGTTAACAAGGAATACAAGTCTTTGAAAAAACTACTTTTGTCATCTCCTATGAAATTTAATTTCTGGTACAAAATGTAATCATCCTTACTTTTTGTTAGTAAATCATATTTAATCTTGCATATTGTTAGTGTAGTCAATTATACTCAATATTACATTTTCTTACTATACTATAACCTTTTGAAAAGTGTTCTAGCGTATTGTTCTAGCGTATTGTTCTAATGTACTTGACAATGCTTCTGTTTTTGTCTATTAGCAAGTTGGTCCCTTGGCCCAGTTGGTTAAGGCGTGGTGCTAATAACGCCAAGATCAGCAGTTCGATCCTGCTAGGGACCATTTACTTTTTTTTTATTATTTGTAAATACTAATTTATCATTTTGTATAATATCAAATGGGTAATGTTATTATTTGGATTATTGTTGTTAATGTTTACATACTCTTCTGTTTGATATTTTCCTGTTTTTATATTTATATGAAAACTTATTTAAGAATTTCTTACTACAACTAACAATCAGAATACTGTTTTGAATTAAACTTTCAAAAAAAAGTATACTTTTTGAGCTAAATGTTCAATGAAAACCTCATTGATTTTTATTTGTATCATTCAAATCATAATTTCATTTGTCCATAGTTTCATTTGTTCATTGTGGTTGTATATCTTAAAATTCATACATATAGTTGCTCTCATACAGTTGGGCATTTGGTTGTTCTCCCACCGTCAACTACTTTGTAACCTTTGACTTAGCATTGAAAGCCATATGCTTTCTTTTAACTTTATTTCTCTAAGTCTCAAGCTAAGTACGTTCACCTATCTTTATTCCCAAATTCTTAAGACTCAAGTTCATACTTCTACGTATCTTGGGTTCTCGATTCTTGAGCATCAACTTATCCTTTTATTGGTATTTATTAGACAATCAAGCCTCAATTTTCGATATTTGAAATTGCCAATAATTATACCTGATTGGATCAAAAGTTTTGGCTAGTAAATTATAAATATCGATGGATTTTTGAAAATTTTTATTTATTTGATTAATTTGTCCCAAAAGCTCTAAAGCAAAAGTACTTCTCACGCAATTATTCGAATTATCTTCGACAATATTCTCCAAATCAACAAATTCTTCAGTAAATGATTGTAAATTACTCAAGTCTAGCTTATATTTTTCATAAATACCTCGTAAATAATTCCAACTCGAAGGATTTTGGGGACATTTACGGATCATTTGTTGACAAAATTCAATTTCTTGATTGATTTTTGTTGCTGCCGATTGATAATCATTTGTTTTACTGAACATTAACATAAATCTATGAGACCATGCAGAATTATTTCTAATATCTTGCATCAAGTACAAATTAATTGAATTCAACTCTTTTTCATCATCATACAAATCAAATTTACTCACTAGCCATTTACGATATGACCAAACATGATGATTTTTACAATCAGAGTCTAACATAGCTTCGATTAATGGCAATTCCCGATGAGGATCAAATTGCGGTTTAGTTGCTAAAATTTCGTCAATTATCAATTGTCGATAATTCCAAATTTGATAGTTCTTTTCATTATCCAAAGCAATAGCTTCACACCAATTCAATTCTTCAATTAAATCTCGATTCAAATTTTTAACTAAATCAAACCTATAAATCCAGATTGAATAGTGAGATGCCAAAAAATCAATCGCTTGTTCATTCAATGCTAACGCTCTTTCTGAATACTCATTTTTAGCCATCAATGCTAGCAATAGCCCCATAACTTGTTTATAATCTTCATCATACAATATTCGACATAATTGAGGTTGATCCTCATTCAAATTCAATGGCTCCAAATCGTCATAACTAAACTGTTGCATGGCTTTCTCTTTGTAAGTAGCAAATCTTCACAATCTAGAGCTTTTATATAGTATTGCCTTCTGTTAATTTCACCAGTTTGGTGAATTTACCTGATTTGGCGATGACAATCATTTTCGGTCCTCACTAAAGAAACCAATCTCTACGACAGCGAGGTTTTATATGATAACGACATCATACACCACGCCGAGGTCAGATAGGGAGCTTGTTGTTGTTGCGGTAGTTGTTTGTCTGGCCTTGTTTGTTATATTATCAATTTTGATTCCTCAATCGCAAGTTCCGTTGCTAATTGTTGTGTTTATTGGTACAAATATGTTATCTAAGACGAAATTTTTTGGCTCATTGGTCAGCAGAGTTGCTCCGGAGATCAGCAAGGCCATTACCAAGTCCAAATTCCCGAAAAATTATGAATCATCTGCAAATTCAACCAATTATAATCATTTTTTACAATTGAATGAAGAGTCCAAATTGGAATTGTTGCTGGCAATTAGGTCATTGCAAAGTTACGGAGTCAATAGTAAAGGGGTGAATTCTCGCCGTCGTAAGCTCTTCAAATTGATGAGTTGGAGACAGCAAAATTTATGTGAAAATGTGGGATATTTACGGAAATTAGATAAAATCGATGAATCAATTGCCACAAATCAAAAATTTTTGAATACTTTAGCTGATTTTGCTATTGAAAATTATGGTTTAACTTATAAAGATTTTGATTATTTACAAAACCATCATAATAATCAACAAACTAGTGCTTCAAACTATCGAGTAATTGAAGTTTTAGGTCATATAAATCGAGATTGGATAATAGATGATGAAATTCAACCTCTATTATCATATATCACTCATCAAATGAATAAAATCATCTCCGAAAAACTGAAAACTTGCATCATAGTTCCTGGTTCAGGTTTAGGAAGAATCGCTTATGAAATAGCAAAATTAGGCTACGCTCAAGTGAGAGCTGTGGAATTCTCTGGTTTAATGCATGTTTGTAACCAATTCATTTATAAAAATCAAGAAAATCATAAGATCTTCCCTCATGTTCATACCTGTTCAAATTTTACTGATACAAGATCTCAGTTTACAACAAATGAAATAAAACCATTCAACAAACCTGATAATTTGATTCTAGATTTACAAGATTTCCGCAATTTTGAAATTGATGACAAGTTTGATAATGTTGTAATTGTATCAGCATTTTTCATTGATACAGCTGAAAATTTAATTGACTATTTTGATAAGATAAAACAATTAACAATGCCTATGAGAAATAATAATATAAATCATGGCTATTGGATTAATGTTGGTCCTTTGAAATACGGTAGTGCTGCCCAAGTAGAATTAAATGCTGATGAAATAAAACAAATTCGTAAACAAATGGGTTGGAAGGATATAGATTATAGAAACGAAGTTGATACTCGGCAATTAGTTGGATATGTGACTAATAAACAAAGCTTTTGGCAAGGTTATTATGGTTTAACCAAATGGACTAGTGAGCGAAAAGAAAATGGTAATAAGATTTGATTTAGTTTGCAATTGGACAATTTAGACAATTAATTTATGTATTATGTATATACTTAATTTTTAGCTATATCAGATCCTTTGTTTATTTGTAGCTTTTTATCTGATCCACCACTGATTATACCAATATCATTATTCCAATCAACACAAAAAACTTTTTCATTACCGTTACCATCTTCACGTGTAATTGTATATAAAGATTTGTCTGCTCTTACATCCCATACTTTAACGGTACCATCATGGGAACCAGAAGCAAACATATTAGAGTTATTTGGACATGCTGATAATGATACAACAAAATTAGTATGTCCAACTAACTTTGTACTAATTTGATCAGCTTTATTAGACAACCTGGGATCGGAAAGATTTATATGACGTGCGGAAGATCCAGTTACCAACAAATGCTTTTCAGGTAATTGTATAATGCTTAATAATGAATATCCTGTGGTTTTAGTATCAACACATTTTGCGGTGAACAAATCCCAAGTTTTTATAGTATGATCTTGAGAAACAGAATAACCTACCGAGGAATCGTTGGAATCAAAAATAACGTCCTCGACTGGTTGTGTATGACCTTCTAATAATGATAGCGGAGATCGTCTTCTTATAGTTGAATCTTGTAATGCCATTTTTCTTCTTTTCTTTGAAGCAGTTGATAATAATTTTGAATCATATTCGTGAGGTTGTATAGCAGTCATT
Source organism: Suzukiozyma pseudoglaebosa (assembly GCA_030705115.1). NCBI lineage: Eukaryota > Fungi > Ascomycota > Pichiomycetes > Serinales > Debaryomycetaceae > Suzukiozyma > Suzukiozyma pseudoglaebosa. The sequence continues at coordinate 103,132 of JANIWI010000021.1, read as the reverse complement.
TCCTTATGTAAAGTGGACCATAAACCTATGACGTTATCATAACCGGCCGATAATATTCTATTAGATTTTAATTCGACATCTAACGATACTACTGGCGCTTTATGACCTTCTAGTATTGCAACCGTAGTACCTATATCATCATTAGTTTTCCATAATCTTACTTGTCGATCATTACCAGCCGATACGATTCTTGTGGGACTAATCCATTTCACAGATCTGATTGAACCTGAATGTCCAACGTATTGATTTTCAACATTACCAGACATATTATAGGTTCTTACAATACCATCATAAGCACCTGACAAAATATTTGAATTTGGAGTTAATTTTATAGTGTCTATAGAAGATATCCAATCCTCATTATTGAAAGATCCTAGGAACGATGGTGGTAATACTGCTCGAGTATATTCTAAATTTATAAATGCTTCATTGGATAATCCATTTTTTATCAAATAATCTTGGATTGAAGATCTAAGTAACACACCATCAATTAAAAAATCAAATGGAATTTGTTTATTTTCGTCTGTTTCATCATCTTTTTTTAATAAATGATTGACAACTTCTGATAATCCAAATCGTTTTAAACTAATTGGTACATATAAAGGGGCATCTGAAACTTTTAAAGACTCATCTTTTTCGTTGGTAAAGAATTTGATCTTTACTTGCGATTTATCGTCACTCATGCTCGATAATCAACAACTTTAGCTAGTTTCCAATTTGATTCTCCATTCAAACTAGTTTCTACTGTATGAAAACTTCAACCTCATCTCCGGCTGTGTGCAGGACATTGTGGGCGATTTTTTTTTTTATTTTTTTTTTTTTTTTTGTGATTTCTGAAGTGAATAGAATTTTTGCAGCCATTTTAAAATGGGATAATTGTAGTGAAAAATTGGTATAATAAGGCTAATTAGATTTCAAACACGGTGGACTATCTTTCCTGCAAATTTCACGGTTTTAAATCCACTGGAAGCTGTGGATCTAATGCCAATTTTATCTAAAAAGTTTCTTGTACGATAGCTTCTTACTCTTGATTTTGTAATTCGGGTAGTTTGATGTTTTTGGCGTAATCTGAAGGCGCCAGGATCAGTGATGTGTCCGGTAGTGACAAAAGAATAGATAGATCTTTTGATTCTTAGCCACCTTCGTTTTCTTGTGACTCTTGGAGGTGGTAAGGATCTCATAGGAACAAAAGAACAATTATGACTTAAATCACAATGCTTGTTTTATAAACAAAAAAGTAGACAAATGTGAAAAGACACAAGTGACAACTTGAATCAATAAGACTCAATTAGTATGATTCAGATCCTTAAATAGGTGTTTTAAAAACAATTACCAGGAATTTGGTTATCAGAATTTACTTGACTAAGACCAAGCAGAGTCAAAAAAAAATGTTATCAAGATGTTGATTAACAGATTTTGAGAATTATATATTCAATTATTAAGATATAATTGACAGGTTTTGAGAATTATATATTCAATTATCAAGATATGATTGACAGGTTTTGAGAATAGTTTGAATTGAAAACAAAACAAATAAAGAGTATAAACTACCAAAACAATTTATAATTGTCTTGTTTTATGACATTTGTGTGATTTCGCAATTAAGTTACAAACATGGTTTGACTTAAAATCCATCAATTTTCAAAGTCATAACATTCAAACATTTGAAATACTAATCTACTATTAAAACAATACAAATATACAACAAGAAAATATATCATCTTTAACATAAATCTACTATCACTATAATAATTCTTCACTTTACTTACTATGACACAAAGAAAAAAAAAATCTAAACATTTTAAACTATGCGAACAAACATGAAACATTAATAAAATGACAAAAAGTGTTTCAAGTTTGTTTCAATATGATCTTTTTATCTATATAAAAACTTGATCAATTCCTTTTGATTATTCTGGTTATATTGCTATTGTTATTAATATTGACATTGACATTAATATTGACATTAATATTGACATTGTTATTTTGTATGGGGGTATTAGGTTTTATGATTGATGGGTAAAGCCACGACCAAAAGTTTGGGCGATGAGATGAGATGAAGATTGAAATCAAGATTGATTAGGAGGATATTACAAAAACATAAACTTTTGTATAAAAGAAGTCATGTCTGAGGTTGTCGACGTTCCAGTTCAAGTATCTGCTGTTTTTGACACCATTTTGGTGTTGGATTTTGGTTCCCAATATTCTCATTTAATTACTAGAAGATTAAGAGAATTTAATGTTTATGCTGAAATGTTACCATGTACTCAAAAAATTAGTGAATTAAATTGGAAACCAAAGGGGATTATTTTATCGGGAGGTCCTTATTCAGTTTATGCTGAAGATGCTCCTCATGTAGATCATGATATTTTCAAATTAAATATTCCAATTTTAGGTATTTGTTATGGAATGCAAGAATTAGCTTGGATTAATGGTAAAGGAGTTGCTCGTGGTGATAAAAGAGAATATGGTCCTGCTACTTTAAATATTCAAGATAACAATTGTCCATTATTTAAAGAAATGTCCGATGATCAAGTTTGGATGTCTCATGGTGATAAATTACATGCTTTACCAACTGGGTTTGAAGTAGTAGCCACTTCTAATAATTCACCATATGCTGCTATTTCTAAAGAATCAGAACATATTTATGGGATTCAATTTCATCCAGAAGTCACTCATTCTACTCAAGGTAAAACTTTATTAAGAAATTTTGCTGTTGATATTTGTCAAGCTAAAACTAATTGGTCAATGGAAAATTTCGTTGATACTGAAATTGCCAGAATTAAAAAATTGGTAGGTCCAACTGCTGAAGTTATTGGTGCTGTTTCTGGTGGTGTTGATTCTACTGTAGGAGCCAAAATTATGAAAGAAGCTATTGGTGATAGATTTCATGCTATTTATGTTGATAATGGTGTTATGAGATTAAATGAAACTGAACAAGTTTATAAAACTTTAACTGAAGGTTTAGGAATTAATTTAACCGTTGTTGATGCTTCTGAATTATTTTTAGGTAGATTAAAAGGAGTTACTGATCCTGAACAAAAAAGAAAAATTATTGGTAATACTTTTATTCATGTTTTTGAAGATGAAGCCGCAAAAATCAAACCAAAAGATGGTTCTGAAATTGAATTCTTATTACAAGGTACTTTATATCCTGATGTTATTGAATCGATTTCTTTCAAAGGTCCTTCTCAAACTATTAAAACTCATCATAATGTTGGTGGTTTATTGGAAAATATGAAATTAAAATTAATCGAACCTTTAAGAGAATTATTTAAAGATGAAGTTCGTCATTTAGGGGAATTATTAGGAGTTCCATCTGATTTAGTATGGAGACATCCTTTCCCAGGTCCAGGTATTGCCATTAGAGTTTTAGGTGAAGTTACTAAAGAACAAGTTAAAATTGCTAGAGAAGCTGATCATATTTTTATTAGTGAAATTAAAGCTGCTGGTTTATACAGACAAATCTCACAAGCTTTTGCTGCATTATTACCTGTTAAATCCGTTGGAGTTATGGGTGATCAAAGAACTTATGATCAAGTTATTGCTTTAAGAGCTATCGAAACTACCGATTTCATGACTGCTGATTGGTTTGTTTTTGAAGCTTCATTTTTGAAAAGAGTAGCTGCAAGAATCGTTAATGAAGTCGATGGTGTTGCCCGTGTGACTTATGATATCACCTCGAAACCTCCAGCCACTGTTGAATGGGAATAATTCTCACAATAATAGAATTTACATTATTATAATATAGAATATTTAGATGAATAATTAATTAGAAACTCTTATACATTAGAAAACTAGACGAATACTGAAAAGTATACCAATACAGCAGAAAAGTAAATTAATAGCTGTAAATGTCCATGAAAACAACTATACTAGACTAATATCTTGTCATGAAATCATACAATTGATCATATTTATATACATATAAATTTTTTCATTTCTTACCTTGCGTATAATCAATATCGTCATAATTCTATATACTTTTGCCTGAGTACATTCGCTATAAGAATATCATCATCATGAGAAATGCTTAATAGAAACTTTTCATTTTGATGATAACTATCATGGTTTATATGAGGTTTACCGTTAGTATCATAATGTCGATACCACTGATTGAATTTGAAGCTGGTTTGATCTTTTAGGTCCAAAGTCTTGAACAATGCTTCTTTGGCAGCCCAACTACCTGATATATAGTTAACACATCGATTTATATCGGTTTTATGTAGTTGTATGAAGGTAGGATATTCATGATCTTTATGTAGCACTCTTTGAGCCAATTTATTGACAAAGTTTCCGTTTTTTTCAAGTAATAATCGCCTGAATCGACCGGTTCTAATGATATCGACCCCTAGTCCAATAGTGACCGCCAAATGATGTTGTGCCATGGAATCAGTGTTTCACCATCGCTGAAGTAGCCGTTACCGCGAACTGGTACTAACAATTTTCAGTGTGACTAATAATTTCCAGTAAAACTAGTAAATAAAACAAAATGGCTTCAACTGTACCAGGCCCTATACCTATCCCTAGTTCTCGGTATGATTTGAGCACTTATTGGGGTAGAGTCAGACATTGTGCTGAAATTTCTGATCCAACCATGCTTTTGAGTACTAAAAAAGATGTTGAACATGCTAAACGATTGATTTGGGATTATACAAACGGAGTTATTCCAACAATGACCCCTGAGTTATGGAAAGCCAAGAGGATTTTGGATTCACAGTTACATCCAGACACTGGTGAACGGGTTTTCTTACCATTTAGAATGAGTTCATGTGTTTTATCAAATTTAGTTGTAACAGCTGGTATGTTGACCCCCGGGTTGGGAACAGCAGGGACATTGTTTTGGCAAATAGCGAACCAATCGTTGAATGTGGCTATCAATACCGCAAATGCTAATAAATCTCATCCGTTGACAACAAAACAAATTTTCACAAATTATGCAATGGCAGTTACAGCTTCATGTTCAGTAGCTTTAGGTTTGAATGCGGTTGTTCCCAGGTTGAAGTCGATTAAACCAAATACAAAAATGGTTTTGGGTCGTTTAATTCCGTTTGCAGCAGTGGTATCTGCTGGGGTTGTCAATGTTTATCTTATGAGAAGTGAAGAAATTAGAAAAGGTATTTCTGTTTTTGATAAAGATGGCAATGACGTTGGTAATTCCAAAACTGCTGCAAAATACGCTGTTGGTGAAACTGCTGCTAGTCGAGTAATTAATGCAACCCCAATCATGGTTATTCCACCATTAATTTTATTTAGATTACAAAAATCAGGTTTTTTGAAACATAAACCAAAAGCGGTTGAAATCGCAACAAATATTGGTTTGATTTTTGTTACTTCCTTAGTTGCTTTACCCTTTGCTTTGGCAGTTTTCCCCCAAAGAAGAGAATTACCTGTAAATAAACTAGAAAGTCAATTCCAAGGATTGAAAGATAAGAATGGCAACCCTATAACTTCATTACAATTCAATAGAGGAATTTAAATTAGATCTCTAACTTGTATATACTAGATGCGCAATGCATTTGTTTAATCTATCTATTTTACAATATATTTATGTTGTGTGATCACCAGAATTTCCAATTTGGAACCTTTTGCAATCCTAAAGCTTCTTCAATTTCCGATCTTTTAGTAAAACTAGCAAAAATCTCTGGGGAGAAAACTTTTGAATCAGGACAATCTTTCAATGTTAAAAGCCCAGCACCTTTTCCACCTAAAGAAGTTTCAAAACTTTCAAAACCTTCATTTTCAAACTCAGTCATCACATTTTGAATTACCGATTCTGGGGTGTCATCATTAACTAAGGTTATAGCACAACCTCCACCACCAGCCCCGGTTAATTTCGTTGCCCCAATTGCATAAGTATCACCAATTATTTTTATTTTCTCAAGAGCTGGGTGGGATACTCCTAAAGCAACCAATAACCCATGATTCAAGTTGACTAACTGCCTTAAAGTTTGACGCTCTTCTTGACCAAAGAAAGGTTGGGCCATTATTTGATAGGCATCAGTAGATATGTGTTCTATGGCTGACAAAATGCCTTCTGAAATTTTAGGGTAAACATCATTGATTTTACCTACTCCTGCCACCAATTCAGCGGTTGATCTAGGAACTTTTGTATTAGTCAATAGTAATTTTAAAGCAGGAAAATTTCTCATTGTTGTTCTAACCGATGGGGTAGTAGGATTTTTCATTCTTTGGAACATAACTGCTCCTCCAAAAGTTGCTACAGCATTATCAATTCCCGAAGGATTACCATGAAAACATTTTTCTCCCATTAAAGACCAATCATTAATAAATTGGCCATATCGGGTTTCTTGAACTTCAAATTTATCCTTCAAGCCCAAATGGGGTTTTGGAACGTGTCCACCAAGTACTGCCAACGCTGAAGCTAAGCAAACTGCAGTGGAAGCTGAAGACCCCAAACCAGCTCCAATCGGTAGGGTTGATCTTATATAAAAACTCATACCTGGTAAATCTCGATTACATAAATTACAATATAAATAAAGAAAGCAATGACAGGCAATATAATGTAATTTTGAATCAAGATCATCCAATAAAGTCCCTAACAATTCCACAATTTCTGGTATCAATTCCTCACTAATAATAGGTAACCCATCAACTTTATTGACGTATTTTTGCAATTTTTCCCATGGTATATCATGTCTATTCCATTTATGCACCAAATCAATATCAAAAAACTGTAATTTGATCTCATCTTCATCTTCACTAGGTGTTACCAATAAGTATGCTCGCAAACTAAGGGCAGCAGCAATTGCAGGTTTCCCAAATACAGCAGCATGTTCTCCAAATATAATCACCTTCCCCGGAGCACTCACATAGAACGGCTCTATCGACATCTCCCCAAACAAATCCCTAGGCTTATTGACTACTATTGTTGTCGTTTAATCAAGTTTTTCAACCTCTCAAATTTACTCGGACCAACACAACTTTGGTATTGCAGCAGCATACTTCCTAATTAGGAAGTCTAAAGTTTTTCAGTATCAAGGTCAAAAAAATCGATTTAAAAAATGGCAGTAAAAGCAAACACGAAGTAGAAGATTGGCAGTTATTGACATATGCCAAGTGCAATTGTAGCTGACAGTGCTTCAAAAGAGGTGGTACCATTGAAGTCAATTCAACCAACTCAACTTTGGTCGTTTGATAATGCACTTTCATTATTAAAATCGGATCAAGATCAATATATTGAAGATGCATTAGATGAATTTTTATTATTGAATAAGCAATTACTATTGAATGCTGATCCTTTCAGCGGCAATGATGCCAAGTTTGATAAAGATATCAAGGAGATTGCCTTGAGGAACATATTATACTCGAACATCACCGCCAGTAATTTAAGTGATAGTCAATTAGTTGCCAAAACTACCAATATGAACGCAAAAGAAGTTGTTAGAGTCATAAGTCAAACATGTCAAATGTTTCCTGAAAAGAAATATAAAATAGTCAACAATTTCAAAAGTAAGTTACCCGATGATGGTGAAACTCATCTTAAAAATGAAAGACAATATTTATATGTATCGAAGATATTAAAAGAGAGACGTATTATTTTGAAAATTGTTATTGAATTGTTGAATAATAAAACCAACTATAAACGATCGGAAACTATTCAAAATTTAGGAAAAGAAATATTTATGTCAACTAATTATATAAATAGTTTGATTGACACTATTAAAAGAAATATAGACCTATTGATTAGCCAAGGGTATTTATCAGATTCTGATCAACTTTTCGATTTGATTTATATTGAAACCGTGTTATTTACCATCGAACTACATAAAGTTTTGGTAGAAATATTATTACAAAATCCAACAATAACCAACCAAACTATGGAAAATTGGTTTAAATTAGTTGAAACCAATAATTTTATTTCAAGTTTGGGTCCATATATCAAATTTCAAGAATCTTTTGATTTATTGAAAAGTTTAGCAACTATCATATCATTATTATTTCTAGATTTGGACAATTCGTTTGATTCAGATTCAAACACAAACTTTCTATCTGACCCTGTTATTTTTAAATCAATTAATGATTGCATTTGCCATCCTTCAAATGAAAATTCAATTGTTTTGTATTCTTGGTCCATAATTTTATTAAGAAAATATATTTATTTATCAGAAGTACCAAATCCAGAGTTTACTAAAATTTACTCATTAATTGAAATGAATAAAACAATTGAAATTCTTAGTGTTAAATGTGAAATTTTAAATGTCTTTCGAGATTTAAAATCATTGAATGAATTACTTAGGTTTGATAATATTTACTCAGTTATTTTATCCACTGTAATTACTGCTGCTATTCCTTTAATATCTTTGGATTCTCAAATTTCAAATTCTATATCTAATATTTTAGCAAATGCACCAAATAGTATCATTGAGAAGTTTTTCAATTATGAGGCTTCGATTAATGCAATAGTATTAGCAAGGGCTAAATTTCCTTTATCATTGATTCCATACTTAGAACTTGCTTCCATTAATGGGAACTTTGCTCTTCAAGAGATATCTGAGTTCAAATCGTATATGTCATTATTCAAAAAAGATGAATTTGCACAATTATATAAATTTGACGATGAAAATTCAGAACTTGTTAAGTTAATCGAACCTATTGATTTATACCCGCCATTTGAATTAAACAAGAAGTTATCACTTTTACTTGGAGTCGATACAAAAGCGAAAATCTTACCAGGTGGTAATAATGACCAAGTTTTAGTAAGTTTCCTTTACAAATATAATGGTTGGGCATTTTTAGGAAGAGTCTTGCAAAATATATCCAAGCTTTTTTCGAACTCAGATCAAGAGAAAATGCAACTTACAATAACAATAACAAAGTTAATGAATAAAGTTGTTGAAGATTGCGACCAAGAAAATGTGAGGGAAGTATTAAAGTCCATGTCTGCATATACGGACGATTCTGATATTCTTGAAGTTGTTTTTCGATTACTTGAACAAGGTTTGCATTCTCGTGATGTTGATGTTTCAGAAGCTATTCTCAATTTATTGACTAATTTGGTTCCATTATTTCCACAAAGGATTCTCCCATACATGTCTAAATCTTCATTGCTATCAAATAACGGGAAAGATGGATTTGCATCAACATTTTTTGGAGCAATAGAACTTGTGAATGGAGAGTTCAGATTTACTGTCGCTTTGATAAAATTCACAGAAGCATTGGTACAAAACTTTTTAGGCAGTAGTAACGATTACCCTTCTAAGTCCAAGAGCATTATATTGACCAAATTCATAAAACATCTAATTAATGTTTTTGAGAGTTTCTCTCATAATAGATTCAATAGGGTTTTTCAAAAGTTGGAAGTTGGAGTTCTCATTCTTGACACTTTTTCAAGTATTCTAGCATATGTCTATGGTATTGATGAACAATCAAAACCTACAGAGAGGGTTACAAGAGTTCTTGCTGAGGCAGCTGAAACCATTTTGCAATCGTTTGTGGTTTCATCTAATGAATTACCTAGATCAAGTATACCTCTATTAGGCATGGTTGACTCATTGTCACAGAATTTGAATGTCTTCGAAATAACTGATATATCTTGCGTATGGCACCTAAATTGGATTAAATGCGCATTTGCTTTTTGTCGTCTCACTATAAGAATAAGATCTTCATTGGACTTGAAGGTTTCATCGTTGGAGAAGCAAATATTTAGGAGGTTGCCGCAGTTAGTTTTGATTTATTCCCAGTACCATGTTTTTAAGAAGGATGTTGCGGACTTGATTACTACTTTGACAAACGCTAAATGGAATTCGGAACCTAAAGCATCTTTATTGTCCCATTTGGGTCGCGATAATGCTCAAGTCTTACTACATTCCTTAGTTGCCGATCTTGATAATAATTTTAATGATTACTCTTTAAAAATATCGCTTTATGATTTTATTTGCTCGGTGCTAGATGGCGATCAGCAAGGATTAGCTGTTCTATTTGTCAGTGGTAGAGATGTGTTTGGAGATTTCACAAAGGAGAAAGGTGGAAGCAAAGATAATTGTCACACAACATCAGTATTGTCTATCCTCAAGAAAAATGTTAGGGATCTTCAATATTTACCTAATGAAGTAAGTATTCATTTGCTAGATGCGATTGCATTAGCTTTCAACTCCTGGACTACAGTAAGGGAAAATTCGGACGATAATGAATTTATAAATGATTTGATCAACAGGTTGCAGATGCCAATCAACGAGCTGCCTGCATCAGCAGAAGAGTACATTAGTTCCTGTTATGAATTGAAATTGGTTGGCAAAATAGCAGAAATTTTAGCATTATTTTTGTTTACTACTAAAAACACTGAAATTCAAAGCAATATAATCAAACTTATCATTTCAAAGGATTTTGCAAAATTACTCAAAGAAAGATTCTCAATAAAAGGGCACAGACCCAATTTGAGTTTCAATTCTCAATTAACATTCCAGAATACATTTAAAAACTTCAAATTATCGGACTTCACTGTTACTCCGCACCATAGAAACCGTTTTGCTATTGAAGGTATTTATAATTTGGAATTGATGGATAAATTATTTCAACAAGAAGATGGTTGGTTACAAGCCAAGGAGCAAATTATTGCAACAAGTGTGAATGAGCAATATATCATCGCTCAAATCTCGGTTGCAAAACCACTTGGAGCATTAATTGTTTCTTTCAGTCGAAGATTCAGTGATCGTATGGAACCCAGTATGTTGGATTTAGCAATAAGTTTTTTGCAAATGAATATAAATGAAGGTATTCCATCTGAAATATTCCTGCAAATTTTTGAGGAACGTCTTCAAATATCGTTCTACGTTATATACTCACTTTTCAACAAACCAGAAGTGAGAAAAAATACCAAAAGAATGTTTGAAATCTTGAAATTGGCGGTAGAATTACTTTCAACTTCGTGTGTCAACTATTTTGAATCATTGGCGCAATTGTCATTAGATTCTGCAGTGAATTATCGACCATTGCTTCGCATGATTTTTTGTAGCATGAATTTATTAAAAGATGACGCTTCAATTGTGATTGAATATTTCAGTGTATTCAGACAAATTTTTGATATCGTCATTTGTAAATCGACGAGAACCTTGTTAACTGAATTTCAAAATGAAGTATACTTATCCAGAAACACAAAAGATTACAATTCAAGTTTAAAGATGAACTCTATTATTGATGATTTGCTTTTGATAATGTCAATTTTGAAGATATTCGTTGATATGAACTCGTATGCCAATTTGTATCACGAAATAGCAGTAATGATTGATGAAAATGGGACGATCAAAGCTTTACTAAACTTGTATTCATTATCTCATGAAATTGAAGTTAATCATGAGTATATTTTTGCTCGACTAAGTCTTATGTATATCCAAGAGTTGATGAAAGTTGAAGCAATAGCGGCAAAGTTTGTTGAGTCTGGATTGTTCGTAGTACTTGTTGAAAGTCCAATTTCAAGTCCAATTCGAGCCGGAGGTGTTAATGTAGCCACCGGTGCTCAATATCATAATCTTTGGATTAATGGAATTTTACCATTAATAATTACTACTTTATATCAAATTGGTCCTAACGTTTTGCCTGAAGTTAGTTTGGCTATTCAATTCTTCGGTAAACAGACTGAATTTTGTATTCAAAGTTGGGAGAAAGATTCATCGTCGATTAGAATTACTACAGCTACAATTGCTGAAACCAGCCAAATTTTACTATTGTTTGATATTTTAAAATCAATGAATGCTACTGAGTACCTCCAAAGTCAAAATTCGCATTCACAAACAAAATACCAAGTTGAAGATGGAGAAGTTGTTGACATGAGTATATTGCCTGGTATTGATAGTGAATCCAAACGGGAAAACTTTGTTAATAAAGTGAACAACTTATTAAAACATCCTAAATTTCTCACTACAAGAATTCAACCAAGTTCCATCGAGGAACATCGCATTATAGAAATGGGCGATGCTAGTTATGATCAATTTGTCAAGAGCATCATTGATGATATACGAGATATCAAAGATTTTATAAACTAAACTAAATAGCGATCTTACTATAGGCCCCTGTGGAGTATTAATACATATCATTTTATCAAATGTAATACCAATTTAATACAATTCTGTACTTACGACTTTGAATGAGATTACAGACTGGGAATTTTACATTTACGAGAATCTTTATTTATTGTTTCTACTTTTACCAGGTTGTCTTATCTAAATATATATCACTGTAATATACTAGTTCCGAAAATACTAGATGAATGTGCAACTGTAATATTGCCGATTTAGAGAATGTGATTTGGAAAATATCCATGAAGGGTTATCGTTTGCACATGAAAAATCAAGTATCTAATGGAACATAAAATCTATAAAGGAAGATAAACAAAAGTAGCGTTAAATAAACAAATTATAGATAAATAGTAATACATGTATCTTCATTCTTATTTTGAAACGTAAAAAGTTTCATCAATAATATCGGGAATTTTTGAATCTGGTCTTTTTGGGTAGGTAATTAAATCAGATGTATTGAACGATTTGATATAACCAGGAGTATTTTCCATGGTTGTATTAGTAGTTATAGGTAAATGAGAGTGATTGATTTTACCTTGTAACAAATTTAACCAATGATTTTGACATTTTTGTACGATAGCAACAGCTTCGGCTTGAGTTTTGTATTTACCATTAAAAGCAAACTTATTTTCTGGTTTACCATCAGGTTTTTTATAGTCTCTAAACCATTGCCTAGTTGATTCCAAGAGTCCTGGACATTTGGTGTAAACATCATGGATATCAGATAATTCTTGCGCTAATGGATCTTGAGTATTAATGGCAATAATTTTCCAATCCAATTCACCATCATCAATTAAGGCTATAGCTCCTAACAACTTGACTCTAACTACATCACCAGTGGCGAAAATACGATGACCAATTTCACATACATCGACAGGATCATTATCGCCAAAATAGTCAACCTCTTCATCTTTAAAAGAAGGATCTTCCCAGGTTTGAGGTAAAGCACCATAATTGTGAATATAACCACGATAAGGGAACAAATTCTTGACAAATCGAACCTTACCCTTCTTGGTATCTTGAACTATCGGGTTCCCTGGTAACGTAGTATCGATTTCAAATTTGGCGTTGGTCCATCTTGGAATTTCAACCACCATGTTTACTTCTTTCGTTTCAACATTCAAATCCAAAGGAATATCATGAAAGTAAGACACAATCTTACCATCTTTGGTAGCATAACTCTTGAAATCAACACTGTACTTCGATCCAATCTCCTTAACATCGTAGTCACTAATATTGTCACCAACAGTACTGGTACTGTTCAACGAATTGGTGGAAAGATGTTGTTTCATTAATGCTAACCTTCTACTAGCAACTCCAGTCATACTGCTCCTTTGTCCTACTACCATTGCTGCTGTTCTCCAGATAGGTACCATCATTTTTCATTAGCCGGTTCTTGGGCTCATGTGGAGAACCGTCTACTGAAATTTTCCTCGGAATTAGTTTGGCTGCAAAAAAAAAAAATAAGTACCATAAAACAAAACGATAAATATATTAAAAAAGTCTATAGAGTCTAAGAGATTGGTTTATCTAAGAAGGTGAATGTTCCCTTATCATTGAATGTAGAATTTTCATCGAAAACGGGAACCGCCGGTGATATTTGCTCAATTAATCTTTTGGATAGCCCAACTGGATCTCGTGGTAACCAAACACTGGGACATTGATTGGAAATGGCAGGGGCATCGTAAGCATGAATGTCATCAATCACAGTTGGCTCTAATTGGTATGATGCTGGTAGCATTTGTTTTGCATGTCGGAAATTCATAAAAATATCGGGTCTGAAAAATCTAATAATTGGATTTTTGGTTGGTAAATCTTTAAAATCTCGATCTGCCAATAGTGGCACCATATCTTTTTCATTACTATTGTTTTCTAGAGCTAAATCTTGTGACACTTTCTCAATTTCATGTTGTTCTTGTTTATCACCATTTTTTGAATGATGATGATGTTTCGATAAATTTTTTCGATCTAATACTTTTGTTCTATATTCACTCCCACCTTGATACGACGGAGTATCACTAACACCATCTAAAGGCTTCATACAATCTATTGGAACGATCTTGACCAAATCGTGATATGCGGATTTCAAATTCAAATGACAAAATAACGTGAAAAATAACCCAATTAATTGAATTACAATAGGCCCCCATCCTTTACCAATAACGAATAACCCCAAAAGACATATTTGACCAACATAGATCCCAGTGAAAGTTTGAAATAAAGCTCGAGGATAATGACTGCCTCTCGCATCTGGACCTTCGGTAAACACATACGTCAAATTGTAGCAATATGCTATGTACACCAAAAAAAAAGCAATACTTGAAAATCCTAAAATCAATGGCGATATTATTCCATAACTTAAAGTAATACAGGCCAAATTAGTGAAAATCGGAAATGTTGTACCCCAAGCCATCGAACCAAGTGATGAAAATCGATTCCATTTCTTTCTCACGGTATTATCTAATAATCTTCCTAAAATGTAATACAAAAATAATCCCACAACTTGAAATAATGAACCACCCGTAATTGATAACCCTTGCAAAATCGAATATGAAATGAAAAAATTCGAAGATTTCGGTAATCCTTCAGAAAGAATATTCAACACTTCATCTGGCTTATCTATCAATCGAGTTATTGTCGAAGTAACTGAGGATGATATTGTTGTCACTAAAAACCCATTAATAAATTGAAATGAAAAGTAGGACATTTGAGTATATAATTCTATTGATTGTTTAGTTGGGCATCCTGATATTTGTGCCATTGTTCTCATGAAAACAGGTAATGCATACATCAATATGGCCAACAATATTGTAGGTAATAAACCAGTAACAACTCCTCGAAGATCTGGTGGAATACGATTAATAAAACTTAACCATGGTAACTTTTTAATTAAATAATCAATATTTGAAATTACCCCAACAAATGTAACAGGAATTGCCCAAAGAATAACCACAGCAGTAATTGCAGCAACGGCAATCAACTTTCTAACTATTGATTCCCACCAAAATAATCGAAGATTTTCCCAAACTATATCATCACGATTAAATCCAGAAAATTTTGATGACATTTTAAAAGGAGTATTATGAACTGTTGTTTGCAAAGCTACCTGAGTATAATATTGATTTTCAAATTCAACAAAAATGGTATTTTTTGGACGACTTTGTCGATAAGTCTTTTGTAAATGTTTAATTTTACGATTTAAAGGGGGAATTTCTTGCAAACAATAATCGATAGTATCAACTTTTTTCCCGAAAAGAAATCCTTTTCTATGTTTAGGACGTTTGTTGTAAGGAACGTATGATTCTAATTCATCTTCAGGTACAATTTTCCCACCTTTTTTATCAGTTTTCAATTTGAGTTTATAAGCTTGTTTTAACATTTTATTAGTTGCTCCTTCTAATTTTTCCACAAGAGCAGTTCTTCTTCTTATTAATGATTCTAATTTCCTGTCATTTCTTGCCACATAAATTCTTTTAACACCATTAAATAATTTAAAGAATTGTTTTTCATCCAAAAATGCATCTGGAGTTCCTTGAATCAATATAGTTCTCGATGATAACAATCTTGCATACCTTGGCAGTGATAGAGCTGCTAGTCTAAGAGAATTATAGATATATAATTCTCGAAATATAATAAAGCACATACCACCATAGAAAAACCAACCCATAAAAGCATGGGCATAATAACGTTTTGGTTCAGAAACATTTGAAATAGATAATTTATCGAAACCTTTGTTTTGGTAGCCAGCGGTGGCATTAATGGGTAAAAGTACTGTCCAAGATATGATTGCAATTAAGAAAAAAAATGCCATATTCAGAATGTATCTAAGGAAAAAATAACCATCTAAACCAGCTTGTTGAATAATAAAAGAAGCTGGTTTCGTTAATAAGATGTAAGCCCACCCAAATGGAAGTTTTGGTAAAGGTTCTGGTTTTTTATCATCAGGGACAAGATCAAAAGAACTTTTTGGAGAATAAATTCGAGTAAATTTCAATCTTAATAACAAGAAACATATAATGAACACGCTGAAAAGTATCAAGTTTGCCACCAACGATGATACTACCGCTGATGTAGATGTTCCTGCTGCAGTTGCCATAATAAAACAAATGGAAACGAATGCAACAAAACCAAAGGGATAAACCCAGAAAACAAAAACAAATTAAACTAATACGGGTATGAGATCAAGAAAAAAACAAAACAATCGATGATAAATGGTATACAACACTTTTAATAATTAAATTCTATAAGTAAAAACAAAAACAATAAATATTATACTTGAAAACTCATTGGTTGTGCGCGATGACCTCATTATATAGCAACAGTAAAGATTTAACTACTAAACTTCAATAATTTGAATAAATAACATTGTTGTAGTATCTTTAAATGAAAATCAATGAAACAAAGTAATTGTTTATAGATATTAGTCACCAGTTTTCTTATTAAAATCCAAAATTAATGAAATGCTTCACTTTTGGCTGCAAAAAATTCTTAAAGCAACCAAAGATACTATGAAGTTCACATAGTATACAAACCCATCTTACTCTGTTTTAATTACTCGTTACCCCTTAATTAATAGTATACAAGTCCATTATACAATTACATTATACAAGTGCATTATACAAGTCTATTGTACAAGTCCATTTTACTTTGTTTTGATTAGTCATTATCGTACTGTATTGTATAACATGATAGGTCTCATATAGTTAATATATTGTTATTGTCTATTTGTGTTTTTTTCTAGATTAATAATAGTAGCGTTTTGTGTGTTTGTATATCACAAATTGGCAGTGTGGCCGAGTGGTTAAGGCGATTCACTCGAATCTTTTGAGTTATGAATTGGGATCTCCCGCGCAGGTTCGAATCCTGCTGCTGTCGTTATTTTTTTGTAAGTTACCTCATCTCTCATTTCATTACTTTAGGTAAGACAGAAAACGAACCATTAGATGGAAATTGGAGATATTATCTGTTGTTTTTAGATGGTCAAACAGAAACGAATTAAGAAGAATCTGCCTCCTCCTGAAGGGTATGATAAAATCAAACCAACATTAGATAAATTGTTGAACCGATTGAAATCGGTTCAAAAAACTACTAATAAGACTGCTAGTGTAAATGAATCATTATGGCCAATTTATCAATTGAATCATCAGATTTCAAGATATATCTATGATATGTACTATAAACGGAAAATCATTTCTAAACAACTTTATGATTGGTTACTATTACAACCTTTCACCAATAGTGAATTAATCGCCAAATGGAAAAAGCAAGGTTATGAAAATCTTTGTTGTATCAATTGTATTATGATTCAGGATAAAAATCATCATAATGCTTGTGTATGTAGAGTATCGAAGCAAACATTGTTGAAAAATAATGATGATCGTGAAATTGAATGTGTCACTTGTGGCTGCAAAGGTTGCTCAAGTAAAGATTGAAACATCTTCATTTAAACTATCTTAATTGCCTCCAAATTAAAAATGGTTTACACTTTGCAATAAAATCTTATGTTTGATTTAGAAATAACATGGACGCCCCAAGGTTGATATAGAAATTCCCCAAAAACAAGCCACAAGTCAAATGGTTTTGTAAACAAAACCATTTGCAAAATCAGCTATGTGACTAGTACATGGAAAACTAACAAGTGGAATCGAACGGTTCATTAAATAACTACCATATCAACAAATCAAAGTTTGCAAGAAATGCATTAGACAAACCCATTGCATCAAGGTGTGTCCACTAAACAAACTGGTAGTTTCATCAGAAATCAAGCGAAATCAATCAAATCAATGGTTCCATAAAAATTCTTTGAAAATAAATACCAAAGTTATTAATTTACTTTAAATTATTTATTGATTACAAATATTATAATACACACCCATAAATAATACAAAAACAATTGAAATGAAACAAATTTACCCGAAAAAAATTTTACCATTAAAAACCCAAACCAATCCAAATATTGGCTCCTATATTAATCCTCATCTTTATTTTGTGCCTTAGCATCAACCATATCTTTACTATTTTCAATATTATCAAACTTTTTCACATTATCTTGCAATTTACTATTATCACAGTTTGATAATTCATATAAATTTTTCGACAAATTTTTTAATGGTAAATTATTGTTGAGTTTCTTTAAAACATTGGGAGAAGGATAAAGATTCCGCAATATCATATCGTCATCATCATATGAGTTGATATGATGAGCATGCGTTATCAATGGTGAATAGAACTCTTCTAAATATGAAGGTGAATTCCACAATTTTCGTATAATTGATGACTGAGGTGTTCTTAAATTTTTTAATGGAGTCTTAATTGTTTTAGGAGTTTTCTGTAGATTATTGGAACTATTATTATTACTGAGACTAGCATGATAGTTATTACTAATATTATTACTTTGACTTGCATAAGGTTGAAGAAGCGATGGCTTCAATAAATTATTAGGTTGTATTATCGATAATATATTTTTACCAGGAGTCAAAGGTTCTAATAGAGGTCCCGTTTCACTTGATCTTATAGGACTAAATTCTAAATTAGAATTACATGAAAATGATGATGAATAGGTTAAATTTTTTCTTGCTAATTGTGGTGGTGAACTTTCAGTGTCAATAATATTTACTTCGGGTAATGATTTAGGCAATTCCCAAAATGGGTCTCCTAATTTTTGAATTTTTGTAGGTGGTTCAATAATTCGAGTAATATCGGTATCATGGTCTTCAATTTCATCAATTTCATCAAGTTCATCATCATCATCATCATCATCATGTTCCTCATGATCCTCATTATTATCAAGTTCATTATCATTATCATCTGGGATTTCATTTGTGGTTTCTTCTCGAACTTTTGAAGGTAATTCAATACACTCAATCGGAGAACTAGGTATTTTATGTTTATCAGTGGTTTTCAATAAGTTATTAACATTTTTCTTCAAAAACAAATCTTCAAACCCATCATTAATTTTCCAATAATGACCTTTACCATCTTTTGATTTTTCTCCTTTTATGAAAGCTTTGTTTAATGATAAATTATGTCTAATGGAATTTTGCCAACCAACGTCTTCACGCTTATAATACTTAAAAGTTGAACTAATCCAGTAATAAATTTGAGATAAAGTTAATTTTTTTTCTGGATTTGATAAGATTGATATACCAATTAAAGTTGCATAGGAATATGGAGGTTTATCATGAGAATTTAAATCAAATGGTAATTCCTTTTTCAGTTTTTTTCTCATGGATTTTACGGTAGTGGATTTCGAATTGGCACTGGTATCATCTGGATCAACCCTGGAGTTAACATTTAAATCATCTTGATTAATAAAAGATGAAGATGAATTTGATAAAGATGAATCCAAATATTTATCAATTGAATCATCAACTGTATCATCTTTTAAAATATCAGTTTTTGTATAAGACTTTGGGTCAATTGATTTATAAACCTTGGGATTTGCTGATAAAGAACTTAGGTTTTGATGTATTGAATGAGATTTAAAATGATTTAAAGGTTGATATTCTAAATCTGATAAATAATTATCTTGTTTTTTAGGAGTGGATTGATAAAACAATTGAGAATTTTTTGAATTAATTGGTGATTTGATTGTATTTGGCGATATAGATGTCGATTGTGAATACACGTTAGAATTATCATCATCATCATCATCATTGTTTTTGTTATTATCATTATTATTATTGGTATTGTTACGATTCTTTTTGTGATTATAATATGATTGTTGATTATATTGATAGTTTGGTTTATTCAAACTGATATTTGAACCTTGATAATCGCCTAAATTAGGTTTATTTTTATTATTTCCATTCATATTAATAAAACTTTCATTCATCATTTGATTCTTAAGTTTTATATCTTCAAATTCTTTAGAAGGCAGACTGAAAGCAGGCGATAAAAGATTATAACTCATCGGTTACCTTATTAGACTTAATTAGTCGATTTGATTATATTTATCAATAATCGAACAATATAAATATTGAATTTGGTGCCGTTTCTTTTCAAATTTTTTAATAAAATATTTCACGATTCACACTAGCGTAATATAACTCGGTTTTCTGGTGATAACCTGTAGATGCTAAATCTGATGCTATTATATGAAATAATCATAAACGCGCTTCAATCATTGCAAACGCGTTTTCGATTTCATCAGGGATGGAAAATTTATTTGTCTATGAAAAACCGGCGGCGCTACCGTTGCAAAAGTAAACAATTCAATTAACACGATAGTAACAAATTAGGAAAAACAGAGGAGATATAGCAATCAATGACCAAAAATTGATAGTTTAAACCATATCATTGATATTAATTGTGAATAAATTACTCCAATTTCATCAATATTGTAAGTATATTAATTCAATTTCAAGAATTTAATCTCTTTTGTTTATAGTAATAAATATTATTATTATTAAAATAAGATTTAAATTACCAGAGTGGTGGAATCTTCTTTCAATAATTTATATGATTCTTCTGGTTTTATGCATGAATATTATCAACATCAAAGGAGTGTTCTAAAATTTTTTTCTTCTTTTGCATTGCTATATTATGCACATCAAATTTTTTCAGACTTGCTATTGTCTAAACTAAACCCTTGGCTGTAGCTTGTATTACAGTCCTGATAGAGTCCTAGTAGAAACCCTTGGCAGTAGCTTATATCACAGTCCTGATAGAGGCCGCCATCTAGAACTATTACATCGATTCCATCTTGATTCAGTTGCAAGAAACCCTTGGCAGTAGCTTGTGTATGAATGTGTGGTCTTTAGTGTAATTTTGCAAGTAAAGTATTTTGGTGTCATTGTTCTTTGGTGTCATCGTTCTTTGGTGTATCATTCTTTGGTGTATTATTCTCTGGTGTATTATTCTTTGGTGCATCATTCTATGGAATCATTTCCTATAGTCATTGACAATACTCTTTTACTATCTCCTTTTATCATGATCACAATATGATCTCATCATGATTTGTTCGTTCAAAACTGATTTTGCTTAGTGGTATCTTACCATCTCTTTATATTGGATGATCAAAAGTTAATCATAAGAAGCCTTATAAATCTGCTAATCGTTTTAATTCCAAACAATATCATCAAAAGAGGTTACTTAACTTGTAAATTCGACCACATAACCTTGACAGAAGTAATTAGCTCCGTTGTAGTAATAAGCTCCGTTGAAGTAGTTAACCCTGTTGTTGTTGTTGTTGTTGTCAAATATTGGTCGATCTATTCTAATTTTTTTCATATTGAGAGCTGTTATAGAGTATTTACGCATTGTATTACCCTTAGTTTACGTACTCTTCTATTGGCAAAGGTTAGTTAATAGAAAGTTGATTTTGCAGCCATCCAAAAACTGACAATTGATGTCAAAAACTTTGTCAAGTATTGTAAATTTTGACTATAAAAAATGTCCTACTGTTGTAGACGGTTCATCATTAAAAGACAACCGTCTCACTTATGGCAATAATACAAAGAGTTATTTCGTGTGAAGTAAACTAATGATATCATCTGAATTTCCTCAAACTCCTATATAGATTGTGGTTACTCAAACCGTAGATAAATGAGATTAATGGTAAAACTGACATTTTTTTAATGGTATCTATAATGAAAAAATACATAAAAATACCACCAAGAAATGCTGCATTTCATATTTTTGAATTATTATTGTTATTTAAAATGTGGGTGATGCTTATTGTCTGATTACTATTTTTGGTAGATTTTATTAATAATTTTATTTTGTATTCCACCCAGATTGATTAAACCACGTCCGCAATATCCATTGTTTTTGTAAAGATTTGAGGTAATAGTTAGTAGTTGCAGGTTACTGGTGATTTATTTGTCATCGACTCGAATCACTAAATGAAAATACATTTCACTTTGTTTCGATGACCATCATGGTCAAATAAAATTTTTTTGATGATCTTTTTGTTCTTGTGTAGTAGCAGTAGTAGTTTACTTTAATGAAGATACTATGTTTGTTTTGGGTATCACCAGTTAACTAGTGGGAATATTTTCTTACATATTTTTTTGCAATCAAAAATATTACTTTTGGGGGTTTTTTAGTTTGGAGATTCAATTGTGTTTCATCTAATTATACTATAAACTATAAAATTAACTATATATAAAAATAATTAACTACTAAAAATTTAATCCCTACACCAACTAGTAATCCCTAAAATACCTATAACGAAAGAATACGAGTATTTCAAAGCTTTGTGAGGGGTTTTATATTTTAAAACACCAGCAAAAATATAACTACCATCATAATATTGCTACCATTGAATTCATAATAATTGTATCATCCATTTCTCACTATTACTACCATTTCAGTCTAAATATTGATATCTTCGTATTCACATTATTGTGACAATCTTTTATACAACAATATATATAAATATATATATATATATATATGTATTTATTGTCTGACTATTGCTGGCTTACATCTATAGTTGATCTATTAGATTTAAACCTCGTTTATCGAATCGATCTCACTCGTACAACCACAATAAAATTTCAGTCATATCAAACAAAAAATTTGTGAAAGTATACACTCATGTATTATAGAATGCTGGTCATTTGAAATGACATATTGATGTCTATTTTCTATGAAATTTCATGATATCAGGATACTTTGTTTTCATATCCCGCTTTAGCATATATGAAGGAAAATGGTCAACTAGATATTTGACTAAAAGAATGATACTATCCCCAACTAACAAAAAGAAAATTTGTAAAATAAAACAAAACAAGTTAACCAAAAATTTTATACTTTTTAAAACTGATCAATTTGTTAAAGCGGAGGGAGGGTATGACTTTACAATTTTCTTATTTTTTTGGTTTTTCTTGTTTGAAACTGTGATTAAACTATACTTTTGTCTTCACCATACCTTGGCACTAATCCATTTTGGTGACTGAGTGCATTTGTGGTAGGCTGCAATAAAATTTAATAATTTGAATTCTATTCTCGATATGTACAGCGTACTATAATAATATATCTCCCCTCAATCGTGTGCAAGGATTGTTCAGTAGGGAAAACGAGACTTAAACCTTGATTGGTAGCCTCATAGTTATTGTCATGAGTTGCACCATACCATTGAACACAAGAAAAAGCTTTTGGTATAAAAGATGCTTTGTAATTCATAGTGATCCGGGGGTTCACTATGACTGCCAATGGCTATGTATTGAATTGTGGCATCCTCAAACTGATCCATAATTTTTAAGTTAAAATTATTTTTTAAATTAGATATATATTTTTTATGTACAATGTTTAAAATTGTAAGCTTTAATAAGTTCAAAACTTACTCACGTAAAAAATAATTTGTAAGAATTTACATTAAACTGTTACATATATCATACGACATACAATATTCATCCATACATCCATATGTACATATTTGCAAACAAAATTACCTACAAACGTAAAATATTTTCAAGTAGTATATAACTCAAGTCATTTCACTTTTTGGTGCCAAATAAAAACTATCATTTGTCATATTGACATTCAAACTGACACCTGAATTGTTACACCCTTCAGTAAACTTCTAAAAATTATTCTTGTACTATAAAATGATGCAGTTTTCAACATTCAATAAAGCCTTCACTGATACCACGTTTAATGAAAACATTATGTTCAATATTGAGACCACCATATTTTCTGATTCGGATAAAGTCCCTATTACCAACGTATTGTATCCATTCAGTCCACAAACTCAATCCGATCACTATTCATATCTATCAGAAGTAGAGTATAAAAAAGAAATTGCAAGCTTGAATGAGACATTTAATAAAGCAATTGATAAAGATGTTGCAATCTATTTGCATGATTCTTTCAATAAATACGATTCTTTTGTTAATGATTATGATCAAAATTTTTTTTCAAACCCTATCAATTTCGAGGCTGATGGCGATTTTTTTGGTTTACATTTGGTTGATGAATCAATATCTTCTCCTGAAACCACCAACAAAAGTGACATACCCTGGGATTCCAAACCTCAATCCCAAGAACCCAATTTTAGTAGTATATCAAATGGCAAAGATTGTCTCGAACCTGAAACTTTTCCAAAAACAAATCAATTATTTGATGGGACAGATCTTGGTTTCCCCAGCACAAATCCAGAATTGGATTTAATTAATATATATCCCCAGATACTATCAACAATTGACACAACCAATATCCCCAAATATCGACTCTCAAACGATTCATCTGATTTAGTAACACCCGCCACTGAATTAAAAAATCCAATTATTCATTCCGATCCAATAATCCCCATTGTTGATTCCAGATTTCCAATGCGAACAACTTTCAATTACAATAATTGTTTACCAGTCAGTACTTCATTCACTTTCTCGGTCAATTCTGAAATATATCGAAATCCAGTTCAAGATGGCTTAATTGAACCAATTGCCGAGGAGATGTACGAGCCACCCACAAAAAAGTTTAAAGATAATATTAACTTAAAATTAAAGTTAGGTAAGGATTACGAGTCAATTATCTCTCGACTCAGTCAATCACCCGATAGAACCAATTATATACTACCCAATTGTCCTCCTAAGAAGAAAAATAAACTTTTTCAAGAAAGAAGAACTGGTAGACCCCAAATTAATTATGATATTGCCAAATCATTCGAGTTGGCCACCAATGCAATTATCAAAAACAATCAATCGCGATATCGCAAGAGAATCGATACTCCTCTCACGATTGAAGAATCTGCCCCTAAGTCCACTTCACCCATGAGTTTGGTTAAGCCACCAGAGTTAGAATCGCAATCGAGTAGTGCAAATGGTGAAATTGGTAAAACATCGTTGCCATTTCCCAACATATATGAAGCATTGAAGAGTAGATTTACCAAAAGTTATACCGAGTCAATTACCATAGAAAAAGTAGATACATATTGTATTGACTGTAAACTAGAACTTTCAAACTATTGGGAACTTGCTTTACATCTACAAAGTCACACCTTGAAACGAGACCGGCCATTCCAATGTCCAGTTTATGAGTGTCCATTAAATATAATTGGATTTTGTCAAAAGGCGAGCCTTGCCCATCATAGTTATGGAGCCCATTTTTATCGAGGGGAAATCAAGGAAGAGTTTGTGCAATGGGAAAATGAACTAAGAAAGATTTTGTTCAATTGTGACTCGGCTGGATGTGGAAAGGCATTTTCACGAAGAGATAGTTTGGCAAGGCATAATAAAGTGATTCATGGAATTGACCATGATTGTTCTCCATCTAAGAGACATGCAAATGTGAATAATACTCACGGCAGCTGTCCAAATCTAGATTGGCATAAACTATCAAAAAATCAAACACTTAATATTATATAATAATATCACCCGATATTGGTTTTGATATTCTTTTTTTTTTTTTGGTGGCTTTCTATTTCGACATGTATGTAGGACAATACAAAGTGATTCAGTAAATGAAATGTATAATTTGCTATGGACTTAACCAAAAAACAGCAATGGCTAAGATATATGTGGTGGGAGTAACTAGTTTTAATTATTTCTCAAGTAGAGAAAAACAGAAAAACAGAAAAATCTTAGTCTTCTAGTTTTCAATATACTTGGATCGTAATTCTAGATCTTTTCTCTTTGTCTCAAAATATATTTACCAGTACTTTAAACCACAAGATAACCACTAAAAGGAGATTTTACATTTAGATACAATCAATATATTAACTCTCAATGTACCCCTCAAACAACTTCCAAGGAGTTCATGCATTAGTGTTTCTCCACTAATTTCCAGCTCTTCCCTAACAACATAATAGTTTCAAAAGAAAAATCTGTTAAAATAAAACACCTACACCAGAAAATATCAGTATATTGTATAAAATATTCGGTTTTGAAAAGACAAAAAGTAGGAAGTGGATTTACAATAAAACAACCAAAATAAAACTGAGAGTGAGCAATATAAGTCGAATAAAGGATATAAACTATTTTGTTTGTATTTATATTCACTAATACATCTATATAAATTTATTGTTTCAACCTAGCCACAAGTACATACATGTAAGGTTATTTTATTATATTTTAGTTGTAAAATATTCCAGAAAAATGTTGAGGCATCAGATCTTTACCAAACAGCCCTTAGTAACACGGCTATAACCATGTTTTATTTTTTCGAACATTTGTCAAGATCAAACGCAGAAAAGGGCAATTTTAGTCATGGAGTATAAATTCGAATTGGTTTGAAATACGATAAAACAAAAAGTTAATATATCCATAACTTGATGGTAAATATATTAATTGATTTGATTTTTAATATTTAGTATGAACTATAAGTAATAACCTTGATTTTGAGAATTTATCAAGGATAATTTGATAATAAACCTTAATTAAAGATCAGGCAACTACTTCAAATAGGTATGAAACTATAACAATTCCCAAACAAGAAACCTAAACATGTACTGAGAATACATAACCTTCTCCGCAACAATTATATTGGTACTTGTTGATAAGTTCACATTAATTTTGAAGCAAGTAGTTAACTTGCTTCACTGGTATGGTATACCTTCAACAAATGACTTCTTTGTAAGATTGAAAGCTGCTTGATTAGAATTATACTACCGATATCTAGTTTTGTAGAATCTTTTTCAAAAAATTATACAATTTACTTTTGTACAATCATAAAAAACCTAGTGCCTCAAGTGGGTAAACAGTACTCCAAGGCAAAATTTTAATTCAGCGGAAGTTTCCGGAGCAATTGGTTTGGTTTTCTATTGACGTCAGAGAAATCGTCTTTTTTTAACATTGACAAACAAGTCCTCACCTCATACGATGGTTGAACTAATAGGGGACAAATATATTTTTATTTGAAAGGGAAACTCCATCCAAGCTACATGAAAATATAATATATTTTTTAAAAGATGTACATGATACATAAAAATATTTTTAATTGAGATTTAAGATTTAAAACTAAAATTCGACCACCATTTTTTGGTCTTCTGATTTTATAGATCTATTTTTATGAATTTTGATTTTCAATTAAACGAGGGGCTAACTTTGATTTATTATCACTGAAATTTTTTTTTAAAGTAGTCATACATTTAGTTCTGACCCCTATGAGACAATTATTCTTGTTGATGCCATCTTCCAAGCAAAGTGTAATTTTTTAATAATTCTAGTTGCAAATTTTTAATTATTCTATAACAGGCTACTATAGTGTGACATTTAAATGAACTTGTGTAGAACTTGATGAAATATGTAATCTTACATTCATGCAGTTTTGCCGATATACATAGTTGAGATTTTAATTGATGTAAGAGTTCTAATTATAAATTTACATATACTAACATACTTAAAGTAATAATGAAAACAACCTAAAAATAAGCTAGCATTGGACTCAAAAAAATTGAAGTTGTTATTGGTTTTCATTCTTACACCAATTTTTGTATTTTTAATAAGTAAATACTAAGAAACTGCTGATTGGCTTAATTAATATGTACAACATTTGAGCTCTTTGAACTGGTACCAATTATGTAAGAATTAGAATTGTTTATTTATATGAAAGAAAGGATGTTACCGCTGAAATGCATTACAGCGATCAGTATGGTTAATAAAGCCACTACAAAGATAATGAGTATTTTGGGTGAAACAAAAGATACTACGTATAGAGGTGGATTTTGAAACCATTAGAACCAAAAGAATCCAATCGTTGATTAGTGAAATGAAAATCAAATAAAACAATAAAAATGCAATTGTTGACTATAGAGTAATTTATGTTTTTAAATTAGA
Source organism: Suzukiozyma pseudoglaebosa (assembly GCA_030705115.1). Taxonomy (NCBI): domain Eukaryota; kingdom Fungi; phylum Ascomycota; class Pichiomycetes; order Serinales; family Debaryomycetaceae; genus Suzukiozyma; species Suzukiozyma pseudoglaebosa. The sequence continues at coordinate 75,375 of JANIWI010000021.1, read as the reverse complement.
GTAATTGCATCAAACTGTCAAAACGTCTTCAAATGCTTGTTGATTATCTACCCATTATATTCTTTTTTTCAAGTAATTACGTGTATTATGTTTATCATTTTTGTGGGCAACGTTTGCTTTTTCAATATACCAACAAAAAATTAACAAGTAACAAGAATACAATTTCCCACTAATAGTCGATTTCTAAAATAAGTAGATCTGACTCTAAATCATAGAAAGTGTAACTTTGATGGTCAAAAACTGATTCTATCTATAAAAGTGAATTAAAATGAGGCTTCTTTGTAATACCTGTGTTTAGAAGCCAATGTCACATTTGTTTGTATTTGAATTGTTACTTTGTTCGTTAAAAAAACTTTACGACTATAGCAAAAGAATACACCCCAAGGCGGTCCAGTAGATCATATTTATATGCTCCACTAAAATACAATAATTATATGTAGTGGTTCTATTATGTTAGATTCTTTATTTTATTCTTCAACTAAGTCTATTCAACCATTTGGTCAAAAACCATATGAGACATATTTATTTTAGACAATAGATCTTGTTGAAACCACAATACTCAGTGCACTTATAACAATATGACCGGACTATAATCAACATGCTAACTTCATACATAGCAATTTGAGTTTTGATCAAAACATTTTGGCATTAACGAGTACTGAAGATCAGATTCTTGACTGAAATTATTAACTATACAGCCTCCAACCTCTAATACAATCAATATACTGTCGATGAGTACGAAACCACCAACCTCCAATTCATTCAAAAGAACTCTCAATACGTTTTACTTTCAGTGCACTTGAAAAGCAACATTAGCAACTTGACAACTAATTCTTTATTGCATGTTTTTTGATTTAGGACTAGTGTCCTCTGTTCATTCAGTGTTCTTTCTCTCTACTGTCATAGAATTAGATTCAGTATTAAAATTCAAATTTTTCAAATATGATTATTCAAAAATAACTAGTTGGTATACTACAAGCCTTGAACTACTTAATTAGCTACACACCTTGAACTACTTACTTCATATTATTCTTTTAGTTTTACTTACGGTTTCAGGAATTTCCTTATAATTCTTCTAAATTTCCTGCATATAAATCAGAGTACCAAATTGAAATTTATCAATGAAAGAATTTATAATTGTTAATCAAATCAACATTTCATTATGGATGATACAATTAAGAACTTGATTAGGTTTGTCGCCCGGGGCTTCTATTCCACAAGTTGTATTTTAATTTTGGATGCAATATTGGTTCATTCTGTATTGTCAGAAGATGATTTGATTCATTTGTTATCGATCAAGAGAAAAGAATTACGGTCTTTATGCAATAGATTAGTAGATGATAGATTGATTTCTAGCCATATACAAAAGGAGGAAAATCCTCAACAAAGATTAATCACCAGAACCTACTTTTATATCCATATAACCGAAGCTATTGATGCAATAAAATGGAAGATTCATTCGATTGTAAATTTATTGAAGACGGAAATGTCAACCTTGTCCAACCCTCAAGGTTACATATGTCCAAGATGTGGCAAAAAGATAAATCAATTAGATGCCATCAGTTTATTGTCTCCCGATAAAACCGAATTTATTTGTGACGTATGTCAAGGGATTTTAATTGAAGATGATTCTTCACAACAAGCATCAATTAGACAAGTTAAATTAGAGAAATTGATGCACCAAGTTGATCCAATCATTACCTATTTAAAGAAAATCGATGAGTCTCATATTCAAGATAATGATTTTGAAAGTGCATTAATTAAATCAATTCCTGCTCAATCGTCCATGTCGGCGCAATATTCATTATCACATAGAGTACCAGCTAATGGGGCTCAAAAATTGCTGTCATCATCAAATCAACAGTCGGAAAAATCTCAAGCTACTTTACATGTTTCAATTACTGCTAATGATGAAAACTATGAACGAGAATTACAAGAAAAAGAACAAAGAAGATTGAAATTAGAACAAAATGCCTTACCTTCTTGGCATTCAGCTTCCACAGTTGGTCAATCTTTAGGTAAATTGGATGATGAAGTCAAACTGGAAAATGATACAACTAGAACACCTAAACAAGAGGATATCAAATCAGAAATTGTCGCAAATCCTGCCGAAACCAAAGAAAAAGAAGGCCAGGATGCTTTGGCTGCTTATTATGCCGAATTGGCTCAACGGGAAGCTGAAGAAGCTAATGATGATGAAGACGATGATGATGATGAAGATGATGATGATGAATTTGATGATATTTTATAAACCAAAATTATTCCCTGATCCTTATTTTGCATATATACTTGTATATTACTAAACATTCACTTAAATTTTTTTGTTGTAGTTGATTTCAAGTTTTGTAAGTAATAAAATTTTCTCGCTAATCTCGATAATCATAGTGAAAAATCGATAGATAATTTTTCACCCCAGGATTACTATAAGATTACTATGGCCACACAGGAGAAGGTATGTATGTTGTGACCCGCAGCTGTTGAGTTTCGAACTAACAATAATTCAGAAACAAATAGATCCGTTCAAATCTTTTATTGCCGGTGGTACTGGTGGTGCCATCGAAGGAATTGTAACCTATCCATTTGAATTTGCAAAGACTAGATTACAATTGATTGATAAGACTTCAAAAGCATCCAGAAATCCTTTGGTTTTGATATTCAATGTTGCAAAAACACAAGGTGTAGGCTCATTATATGTTGGATGTCCAGCATTTGTTGTTGGAAATACTGCAAAGGCATCGATTCGATTTCTAGGCTTTGATTATATCAAGTCAATGTTGGTGGATAAGAATGGAAAATTGTCGGGACCAAGAGGAGTTATTGCTGGGTTAAGTGCTGGGTTGCTAGAGTCAATTGTTGCTGTGACTCCATTTGAAGCCATAAAAACTGGGTTAATTGATGACAAGCAAACCGCCAAACCAAAGTATCAAAATGGGTTGATTTCGGGAACTATTAAGTTATGTAGAGATATGGGATTCAGAGGTATATATGCTGGTTTAGTTCCTGTTTCTTTGAGGCAAGCTGCAAATCAAGCTGTCAGATTGGGTTCATATAATGCAATCAAAACTATGATTCAACAAGCCTCTGGCACTAATCCAAACGAACCATTAAGTTCGGCAGTCACTTTCTTGGTTGGATCTTGTGCTGGTGTAATCACGGTGTATACTACTATGCCCATAGATACGGTTAAAACTAGAATGCAAGCTTTGGGAGCTGATAAATTGTATACTTCTACCTTGAATTGTTTCGTTAAAATTTTCAAAGAAGAAGGGTTACTAACATTTTGGAAAGGAGCAACTCCAAGATTAGGTAGATTAATCTTGAGTGGTGGTATAGTCTTCACTATTTATGAGAAAATGTTAGTCATATTAAATTGATTTCATTTCTTTTATTTTGCATTCAAATTTTCATAAATCCAAAACCTAATTATAATTGTATATTAATAAAACTCATTTAACTATACAACTGTCCACCCAAAGTCAATTCACTATAAAAATTTCTAGTAATTATTATGTATTATCCAAATCAGTATTTTCCGTCATTTCTGTAGTTGAATTTATTTGTTGTTGTTGCCTTTGAGGTGCTAATATAACTCTTTCCATCACTTTAACTCTATAAAAATCCATAATTGCTTTGAAAATCAAAAATAAACCGAAAGCAACAAGACCATAAGCAAGGTAGGGGGTATTTGAACTATCGGAAATAATTAAATCATCAGCTGTCGAATCTTGTTGAAAATCGTTTGGTTTATAAGTATGTAATATACCTTCAATTTTTGTTGATTTATTTATATTATAGTCATTGGCATCATCCACGATTATTCGATCAGGTAATTTATCGGCGTGACCAGAAATAAGTGGTATCATACTATAACCTAATAATGTGAATGTTATACCCAAACCAGCACGGGAACCATGTTTTGCAGCATGAGATGTATGTAATAAATAACACAAAACAAATCCCACAAATTGAAATGCAAGAGTAACTAACCCGTTCCAAATGAAATTGGCTATGTTTCCTACAGGCAAACCTTCAACAAATACTTCGTCTTCGTACATTGGTGATATTACTGAAGATTCCCAATATTCAGGAGCATTATCTTCATTTGCTTCTTCATAAGTTGGAGGATTTGTTTCTTGTTCTTGAATCATAGAATCAGATTCAGGTTTTGCCATCAAATTTCGAAACACTCCATCAGTACCTTGACCTATAAATCTTCCTGGAGCATTGGATTGCATTCTACCCGTAGTTAATCCATTATTTATTCGTTCATACGTTTGTTTGATTGGAATTAAATGATGCACAGCATTCATAATCCTCTGTTTCGTAGATAATCGACCTGGAACTATCGCTTGTTGTTCCAAATCTGTTGGTAATGTTGAATGGGAATCGGATGTCCCCGGTATCCCTTGATGCATTGGAGTGATATTAGAGGCATCATGAAACTCATCATCATCAGTCAAAACCGGACCATCAACCTCACTTCCTATATGATCACTATGATCCTCGCTTCCCATCTCATCCATATTGTCCCTAACTTGACTATTGTCATCAGGTTCATTATGTAGCTAAAAATGTTAGTAACCATACAAATATCTCAAATTGGAGTAAATAATTCAAACAAAACATTTGTCACATCATCCACTACCTTCTAATCACAATTAACCTTCCATTCCATACATACTTGACTATAACTCGCCATACTTCTTACTAATGACTTGTGGCAACTTGTTATTTATGCTAACTCTTACAAATTATTCATAGCCGGCCCGTGTGCAGGAAACTATTCTAGTATATAATATCGGGTTTAAACAATAATAGTAAAGAGGTAAAAAGCTGAGCAAAATAGTTGATATTATAGTGACTTATGTATTGATAGGACTATATTTAGGATAGATTCAAGATTTCTGTAAATATTGAACTTTTTGAAACGTTGAAATTGATCAAAATTTAGGTGAAATCTTTGTTGAAACTAAAAATTGTGATTAAATCGGCAATGTGAAGTATATCTACTAATGATGAAGATTTTCGGAATCTTAGCTTTGATATATACTCCAAAACCTTTCAGTTAAAATGAATTTTTCAAAACTTTGTAGTACTAGTTTTTGAAAGTAATCATATTTTTTTTTGTTTTATTCTTTTTTTAAAAATTTTGTTTTTTTTGATTTTTAGATCTTGGCGTATTCAAATTGAATTTGATATACCTTTGTTTCGTTGGCAGTTTATTTATTCTTTGAATCTTGTGCAACTCTAGCTCTGATATTTTTCCAAACTGGTAATGCTTTAAAAAATCGAGAAATAAAATATTCAGTTAACCAAACTGGGAAAAATTTACCAACAAAATATAAAAGATAGGCTCGAGCCCCTTTATAAAGGTTAAATCTATCTCTTCTACTTATAATATCTTTGACTACTGATTCAGCATATTTTTCAGGAGAAATATTTGTATTTCTTGACATCATGGCTGAAGCATTCATAGAAACATAAATTCCTTCAACATCAAATTGAGAATCCAGCGCCATTGCCGTTTTCATATTAGAATCACAAATACCAGTATCAACTCCACCAGTAATCACGGAATGAACTCTTACCCCAAATGGTTTCATTTCAGTATGTAAATTAAGAGCATAAGCATCAATAGCAGCTTTAGTAGCATTATATAAAGAAACCCAAGTTAAAGGAACTTTTGCAGCCACAGAACTAGTAAAAATTATTGATCCTTTTGATTTTATAACAAATTCAGACATATATTTGGTCATATACATATGACCAAAAACATTAACTTGAAATACTTTAATTAATTCTTGATTATCAAATTCAGTAGCTGGTGATGCTACCGATATACCAGCATTATTATATAATATATCCAAATAACCCCCATTAGTTTGTTCAATTATAAATTGTCGAGATTTTTCAATTTGATCAACATCAGTAATATCAAATCCATAAGGAATAATATTGGAATATTGTTTTTGAATTGGTTTTATCTCAAATAAATGCGATTCAGGAGCAAATGCAAATACAGTATATCCCCGTTTAGCAAACGAGATACATAATTGAACCCCAATTCCTCCAGCTCCCCCAGAAATTAATGCATACTTAGGCTTGGAATAATTCACCATATTTTAAACAAAATCAAAATAATCCAATATAAAACAAGATAAATTAAAATAAAAAAAAAAATTAAATTATAAGGATTATTTTATTAATATTTCTAATTTTTTAAAGTATATCTTCATGTTTATATGTAATAATCCAATCCTTTACATTCACATGATCGTGATTGCTCTATTGTAGTTGAAATTTTGTTGAGCTACCAAAACTCCGCGCGGAAATTTGGGACTAGTTCGTAGCCCTGGCGACCTCCATTTAACATTCATGTGGTAATCAATTATCATTACAATAAAAATCCATGCCACTATTCAATATTTATACTAATGACCAAGTTAATAATACTGAATAAAATAATCCACAAACCAAAGTTTGTAAATTTTCGATTTAACATTAACTGAAAAATCGAGTTTTAAATTTTTGAGTCAAAAAAAATTTCCCTATCATTTGTAATTCCAATTCTATGAAATAGTATAAATTATTTTAATAACCATTATTTCATTGAAAACTAACTGGTTCAGTGTTATAAATATTTCTATTCCTTGTATGTACGATGGATATCTCATTTATTCATGAGTAGACAAACTATTTGTAGGGTTAATGTATGGTCTATTTTGCGTTTTTCCTTTACATTTTTTGTTTTTTGTTTGGTTACCCAGTAGATTTGATCATATTAAGATTACTCTGCGCCCATAACTTCCTCTATTATCAATGATTGGTTTATTGTTGTATTATTAATTTCTCATTTATGGTAGTTTGATGAAAACCATAAACTTTTCTTTGACTGGATCATAATCATATTTAACCCGTTGATTATTATGATTTGCCGGTGGTAAAGGTTTGAAATCTGGATTTCTAACTTGTCGTTTTAAAACATGAATTTCATTATAATCATAAATTGGAGGTACTCCTATATCAACTGCTCCAGGTAAAATCGATGATGGAGCTGGAGTTCTGAAAGTTTTAGGAATATCAGATAAATCGGGTATAGTTGGTCCACCCCTATTTTGATAAGAAACAGCTAATCTTCTTGAACTCGTAGTATTACGATTAGATGCAAGAAAATCTTCATTCAAATTGTGTCTTCTCTTTCTTCTACTATCACGCTCAATTTCTTTATCTAATCTTTCAACTTCAACTTGACTCAATTTGATTAAAGATGGAGAATAATCTGATACAGTAGTAGGATTTCTCAATATTGATAGGAAATCTTCAGTTGAACTATCTTGATTTAACCTCAAACTTGGTAATATTTGACTTCTGATTTCATCTTCTTGAATTAAAGATCCATCAAAATTATATCCAGTTAATTGTAATGCTTTATGATACATTTGCGATTGTTCCCGAATTAAATGAGCAATTGCAGTTGCAAATTCGCCCGGTAAACTGAATTCATCACACATGATAGTTGCAAATTCTTCAGGATCATTTTCCTCAAAATTTAATATATCCCATTCAAACCTATCAATTAATTGAGTATTGTTTATTGTAATATCAATTTTTATAGGTACTCTTAATTCTCCAGTTGTTTTAACTGGAGGCAGCATATAATCATTAATTTGCTCTCGTACAGCTTGAACAATAACATCAAAATTACTAGGATGAATTAATTTATAATCATCTAATAATTGATGTACAAAAGATTCAACTGTTAAAACTTCTTCATTCAAATCCCACAAAAAAGTATCACGTAATTTGAATCGATCTTTTTCTTGATCAAAATCTAATCTTATAGGTACAAAATTTTTTGGTTTATCAAGATGTTTCAATACACGTTCATTAATTTGTCTTTCAGTTAAATCTTTCCCAGGTAAAATTAATTTAGTAACAGTATTTGTTATTCCATTTCCATACCCTTGAAATCCTTCACCCCATATACTATTATTCAATTTTCCTTGACTTGATAATTGAATTGCTTGCATTCTTAATTGTTTGATTTGATTATACGCAAACAAATCTTTGGATAATTTATCCATCAAAGCATCATTGTTTTCAATCTGCGTTCTAGCATTTTGTATAAAATTAAGATCTTTCCCAGCAATCGATTCATATATTCTTAAATCTACTGGGACGGGTTTTCCTTCATCCATTAATTTTTTTGACCATTCATCAGTGCTTGATAATTCTGGCATCGAAAGCCTACTCATCAATTCTGATGGTACAGAAGCCAAACCTTCTTTGGCGCTGATATTGGTATCATTTACTGTTGAAAGTGTTCGAGAATTTTGAACTGACTGTTGATTTCCAAACTGTTCCATATTAGACGCCAAACTTCCTGATGGTTCAATTTGTTGCCTTAATAACAGTTGCTGAGCTGGGACAGACGGTATCTGTTGTGGGCGGGTCAGAATCCCTGGTTGCTGGGGTATTTGTTGATTCATATATTGGGGTACTTTTTGATTTAGTTGTTGATGTTGCGCTTGATGTACTAGGGGAAATTGTTGTTGTGGCTGGGTAGGAGCTTGCTGCATTCCCTGTTGAAATGGGATTTGTCCACCTTGAAAACTTGGTTGACGTGGTTGAGATCCATATACCTGGTTGGGAATCTGTTGTGAACCTGGAGGAACTGGCATTGAAAATTGGGAATTAGGAACTTGCTGTTGTGCTTGACGTTGTTGCATAGACTGCATCTGTTGACGCTGAATGTATTGTCTCATAATCTCTTGAAACTGAGGATGATTCTTCATCTGTTGCAATTGTTGTGGTGTTAGATTTGCTAACAATGCTGGCGGTATTTGAATACCTTGAGGATTTTGTTGTGTTGTCTGCTGCTGCTGCTGCTGCTGCTGTTGTTGTTGTTGTTGCTGTTGATTCATTAGTTGTTGCGGCGGCATTCCCTTACCCAAACTATTACCAGGTAGTTGATTAAAGTTCATTTCCTCTAGTAATGTTCTTGTTTACTACTGTTCTTCATTGCTTCTACAATTGAAAATGTGGAAATTGTCAATTTCGCACGACCAACAATTTCTATAATAGTACCGACCAACAATTTCTATAATAGTACCAACCAACGATTATGATATTAATATACACAAGAACCTAACTACCATGATTCATAAATTCAAAGATTGAACCCATATTCACATATCTTCTACCACAGTCACTTAGATATTTTTCCACAACTTCTTGGCAATATGAAAACAATTCTTTATTTTGTTCAGCTAATGCATCGACTTGACCTGAAGGAAGTTTATTAGGAGTATTCGATTGATGAAAATCATCATAGATTGGTTTTAATTCATTCTTCTTTGCTTTTGTAACATCAAAAATCGATTGAAAGTATAGTAATTGATTATAAATTGCTTTATCACTATATTGATATCTCATCATTCCTTTACATCCGTGAGCAGTACCTGAACTACCAATACAACGTTTACCATAAACTGAAATCTGTCGAGTTCTAATACCACAAGAAGAATCATCACAAACTAGCCAACCTGCATAATACAATGATATATGTTTTCTGATTGTATACTCTAATTGAGATGTTAACCTTAATGTTGAAAACGAGTATTCACATTTACCACAATTTAATCCATTGTAACTAACTTTGTATTCATTTGAAGCTTGAATACCTCCAAATCTAAAAGTATTTCCACACTTACAATTCAAAACTAAATAACTGCATTGTCTGAATCTTTCAGAATCAGATATATTAGCTTCTAAAGGAGTGATTTCTCCGTTGAGTTCACTATTTCTTGCTTTTAAAATATATTTTTTGGTATCAATACCCAAACAATTAGCAACTCGAGTTAGATCAATACCTTCAACTCTTTCAAGTAATCTTTCAACAGGCGCAAATATTTGCTTTTCTAAATAGTAAGAGGCATCGGGCTTTAGAGTATTACTCTTACTTAAAAGCTCTTGAATAGCTCGAGCTCTTTCGGCTGGAGATGTTTTTTCTTCATCATTAGTTGGAGCAGTAATGACAAATGTTATCACACTTCCAGCTTTTATAACTTTCCCTTCTTTTCTTAATCTTAAAGCAACCTGAACCTGTGGCATTGATTTTGCATTAGGATATTTGGTTGGATCTTTAGATAATTTGGTATTGATCCTAAATTTGCTAATGTCAATTTCATTATTAAGTATTTTTTGTTTCATATCTTCTAAATAATCATAGATTTCACTCAAAGTATTTTCTGGATCCAAATCAGATAAAATTTTCGTTAATACAAACGTTGAAATATCTTTGGATAGCTGACAATATTCACGTCTTCTCATATCTAATCCTTTCACTTCTAATGTGGTAATTTCTTCACCAGTAGTTCTATCAATGGTTGAATTCATAGCAGCATACTTCTTTTTGGCATGTAATAATAATCTCTTGAATACATTATCAATGTCGATCTCTAATAATCTATATCTTTCATTGACTTGAATCTTAAATTCCTCTCCAACCTTTATAGCAGTCTTAAAGTCATCTGTACCAGTGTCGATCATAACCGAATCTGTATCACCATAAACAACTCTTAACCCAATGGATTCAGCCAATTGCCTTGTATCCATCAAAATTTCTCTACCTTTATTAGTAACCAACATTGCCAAAGGTTTAGCATAGAATCTCGAATTAACATATCCTAAACAACCATACATAGAATTAGCAGTTAATTTCAATGCCTGCTGTTTGATGTCATATTGGGCTTTTTGGAAATTGGTATTTTTCGGATCTTTTAGTAACTTCTTAACTTCTCTACGACGAGAAACAAGGTTGTTCAACAATCGCGGCAAAACACCTTGGTCTGATAACTTATCCGGATAAGCAGGTAAATCACGCTCTTCATCATGGGTAATGTTAAAAGCATCACGTTCCACTGTCGTGAAACAAATGTTGAATTCTTGAATAATACTTGGATATAAAGAATTGAAATCCATAACAAGAATATAGTTTTTATGTAAACCCTTCTCTGGTTCGAAAACCAAACCACCTTGATATTTTGGTTTCTTATTCGAAGTTGCCGTAGTTGCATCATCATCAACAGATTCTAACTTCGCCTCTTGTTGTTGTGTTGTATTCTTATGATATTTATCTTCTTTATCAGGAACGATAAACCCATTTCTTCTAAATTCATGTAACAAAATGTATTCATTTCTACCAGCTCTTGTACCACTCAATGTATGAGACCACGCATTACCTGCAATGTTTGTTAATTGCTTAGACAATGACAAAATTTGAATGGTGTATGCAATTTCTGCAGTTATTTTAACAGATTTTTCTAAATCTTTTAATGCCATCATGATTAAATCAGTATCTTCTGCATATCTAGGATTCTGATAATTAATTTCAATAGGTGTATACAACTTTTTACACACAACCTCGTACATTTCATGCAAATCCCATGATTGACATTTCATAGTTAATGATTGACCCATTTCATTGGCGATATCACAAAGTAATCTACCTTGAAAAATTTCCCTTATTTGCAAATTATTATTGAAGCCAGTAGATCCTCGACCAAAACGTTCTGGCCATTGTTTTCTATTACGACGACCAAACGTTGACCAAGTGGTGACGTTCAAATCATGCATTCGATGAACTAATACATCTAGCGAGATGTTTTCTAACCTATGACCAACAAATACATCTGGATCTTGGTTCTTGATAAGAGCAGAAAGAAAATTTAGTAAAACTTTTTCGTTAGGTAAAGTTTTTAGTTGAAAACCTTGTTTTTGAGCAAGTTGTTGCAACCCAGGTGGAAATGAAACGGAACCAACAGGTCTAACTAAGGTGATTATATCATTTGGGCTTCTATCCTCTTCAATTGGTGCATCTTGAGGAACATCACGGAATGTTGCAATTGAGACAGCTACGACTTCTTGTTTATTTTGCATTACATTTAATTTGGTTTGAACTGAAATTGATGATATTGTTAAATTAGGTGGTGCTGGTGCTTTATCAGTGATTGGTTTAATGAAGGATGGTGAATTAATTGCAACTTCAACTTGACAATGGGAAGTATTTTGAATAGCTGAAAAATCACCGTTCGAAATTTCTAACCAGCATGGACCACTAATATTTTGCTGCAATACAAATGCTTCAAATAAATTGGAATTAGTACCAAACACTCGACTGAAAGTTTCGCCTTCCAATTCACTAGGCATGATTAAATGTTTGTTCTTTGGAGTTTTGAAAGGTAATAACAATTTTAAATATTCACCTTCTTTTGGAACTCCTGGTAATTCAAAAGCATATTTCATGGTTTCTGGCTTAGCCTTGATAGAATCTAAACCGTATTGTTCCATAAAAATAGGAACAATTTCTTCATAAACATCCATAGCTGCGACGGCATCATCAGTATCTTCTTCTCCATCTACTTTACGATACTTTCTAGGTAAGAAATATAATTCTCTATTTAAACCATTCACTTGTACCATTCCGGAAACCAATTTATTTTCACGAGTTAGAATCTTCCCGAATAAAATTAAACTTTGGTCGACTTCACAATAGTCAAGCCAAAACATTTTAAATGAATCATTATTTGATTCGTTTTCCACGATAATATCCTTATCTAATTTAGCTGTATAGTTTGCAGTTTGAGATTGAGGAGTTAAAGGAGAAGAAGGTTGATTATTTTGGGGTTTTACCGATGAATAGTTCGATACCGTTGGTCTAACAGCAGTAGTAACCCTTGGTTTTCTCGCCACAATAATTTCGTCTTCTGAATCATCCGATTCTTCAATATTTTCCTTTTTCGTAGTTGATTGGTCCTCTACAAATTCAGCTGTCGATTCTTTTGACGTATTTTCCATCAATATTTTTACTGGTGAAGAAATTGGTTCTTCAACGTCCATTGAGTTATCGAAATCATCATCAAGATTTTCATACTTAACTTTATTTGGTTTGTTGACTATTGAAAAATTAAATTTATTAGCTTTTGGCTTCTTTTTGGTTGTATTATTGGAAGAATTATTGAAAATATTGGTGGTGTTTTTGATGACGGGCTCATCAGAAAAATCTTGTAAAATATCGTCAATATCAGCTTCGACTTTAGTACCAACAGCTGGAACAGCTGTTGGTTTAAAGAAATTGCTAATTTGGGCAGTTTTAGCCAATTTTTTTGGCCGTTTATCATTTCTCCTTCGTTTTTTAGAAACAAGATTATCATCTTCTTCATCAGAATAGTATTGAGGTCTAGTAGCGTCATCCCATTCATCCACACCATTGTCAACGTATCCTTCGCCACCATCATCAACAATAAAGTCATCATTCATCAATTGTTTTCGTTTATGTTCTCTATAAGTTTCTTCATCCACCTCATCATAGATTGTTTGATCTTCTACTTCGTCATTATCATAATTAGCCAAACTAGAACCTGTCTGTCTTGCTTCCACAAGTTTCTGAAGCTTTGTACGCTTCACCGCCCGTAACAGCATCCTGATATAAGCTTCTAGTGGTGTAGTTAAAGATTACAATTTTGAAGATTGTTTCTATCAAAAAATATAACCATGGCCAAAAACGCGTCTACAATTAATTTGGCTGCAAAATTAAACGCCAAAACCACGTCAAATAATTGATCAATCAACCAAAGATCAATGAATTAAAGATCAATGGGAGTAGTATGGGAATAGTGACTATTAGCATAGCAAGATACTATAATAATTAACTGTAATAAGAAAAAACAATCACCAAGATTAAAGGACCATCTTTACTATTCATCCATCATAGTAAACGCGCATAACATTAATAATACCATTAATAGTACAATAGTATTTAAATTAGTAGTATTACTATTATTAATATTTGTATTAGTAGTATTAGAATTAGTAGTATTATAATATTTGTATTAGTAGTATTAAAATTAGTAGTGTTAGTAGTGTTAGTAGTGTTAATATCCTAGTATTATAAACATATTACAATGGTATTTTAATCATATTACCATGGTATTATAAGCATTAATAGTTTTACAATAGTATCAGTTTACATTCATTGTAATCTTAATGAAAGCTTATATAAAGTAGATGCTATTATCTATGATATTGGATACAAAATTTTCTAATTCTCCAATCTTAGAAAGATATTATTGTTCATACTTGGAGCTACTAATACAAAGTTTGTATTTATGTCATCACAATAAGAATCAGGTAACAATCAAAACAAGGAATCAACCTTATAAACCAGTAGATTGAGTATATGTCAAGATATCTAGATTATTGCAGTAGAACTGATAACAGAACCAGATTTCGTTAACTTTGTCATAATCTAGAAAAAAGTATCATTCTTTGATTACAATGCCTATAGCTCCTTATTGTAAGATTCAACATCAAATTAACAATTATGATTTTATCTTGTTAAAACCCATTGAATCTATTAATTGATGGTCTTCAATAGATATGATAGCAGTAGTCTTATCATTCATATTACTTTTATTTTACACCAATCCTTGACTACTTGATAATACTCATTGTCTACTGTTTCACAACTATACAGTTTTATCTATCACTCTACAGTTTTATCTATCACTCTACAGGTGTCTCGCTCTTTACTGTCCTTCTATCATCTACTGATGTCTGCATCTATTCTCTGCTATTGTTTAGGTCTTTTTGGTATTTATGTCTCTGTGTATTCTCTCTGTCTCAGTCTATTTTCCACCACTGTCTCAGTCTAATTTCTAGCACCGACTCCCTCTATTCTCGGTAGCTTCTACGTCGATCGCCTCGTCATTGTTTCATTGTACGGCCTTGGTTTTACCAGCCAAAACTGAACTGGTGCGGGCTCAACCAATATAGTACTCAGAATGTCTTTTGCTAAGTTTGACCTAGAAGCTCAACAGACGATAGGTAAGCAGATCCAGATTGAAGATAATGCCGCCAGCAATGAACTAGATGTCATCATCGGTAAGACGTCGCAACAGCTACAGTTATTTGGTAATTGTGTTTCCCAATTTGAGAACCAGCGAAAGCAAATAGGGACTAAACGAGATAATCAAGAGCTAAGAACAAGTTTGGATGAATTAATTGGTAAAATCTTCGATATGCAAACTGCTATTTCGAAATTGATTCTGGATTTAGCCCAATTAATTAATCAAAATGTTGATGATATTGGCAAAAATCAACAAAAACAAAAGTTGGAAATTTCCAATAAGCAATTGATAATTAAAGATAGATTGATTAATGAATTTAATGAATTACATAAACAATTCCAAAAATCTGAACGAATATATCATGAAAAGACTAGAAATTTCCCCATCAAACTGCAAATTATCAACGAGACCACCCCTTTGATTGAACAACAATCAAATCAATTACAATCCCAGTTACAGATAGATGAAGAAACTATTGATGAAACCGAATTACAATACCATGTTTTACTAACAGAAGAAAGAAATCGAGAAATTGAGCAAGTTTCTCAAGGTATTACTGAAATTAATTCAATTTTTAAAGATTTGGGTCATTTAATTACTCAACAAGGGGAAACTCTAGATACTATTGAAGACAACATTTTGCAACTACATGGTAATACTCAACAAGCTGATCGAGAATTAACCAAAGCTCATCAGTACCAAAAATCAAAGGGAAAATGGAGTTGTATTATACTAACAGCTTTATCAATTATTGTCTTGATTATTGTTTTAGCAGTTGTATCATAATCAGGGACAAGAAAATGGAAAAAGAATCCTCAATAATTTTTTGCTATTAATACTCATTTGCAACCTATCTAATCAATACTGTTACTATATATTTGAATTGCATAATAAATAATTTTCGTAATTGCAATAGTTTAAATATTTATAAATGAACCTATAATCATGAACACCGTGTGTTTGTATCTCGATAAATCGTACAGTTATGATATGTAAGAATAATATGCTTAACATCAACATAAAAATAGAAATCTATTCATTCACTCGAACACTATCTCGAACAATATTTCAAAAAATATCTCGAACAGTATGTCATATCTACTCTGTTTTTTATCAATTTCCTATACTTCAAATACACTATGTCATATTTACTCCAATTTTTACCAATCTCCTATGTTTCCCATCCTTGCTATTAAACTTTACTTATTGTCCAACAATTTTAACCAGTATTTCCAATATTTCATTCCTCGTGGTTGCATTTCAATCCAATGAGTGGGTGTCGATGTCTTTTTCGTCGTATTCATAATCACTTGCATCAGGAGTCATGGCTTCATCTTCATCCTCAGTATATTCGGGGGTAGAATTATCTTCATCATACCGTCTGCTGATTCCACTTGACTTTGCCAGGTTCTTCTCTTGTGCTGCGTACTCTGAATAGAACCCATCTTCAACGTTATTTGCCATATGATGATTCACTTGCTTGAATTCATCTAATTTCTTTCTACAAAACTCGCTTCCTTGTTCAAACAAATGTTCAGCAGTTTCTTTAATCTTTTCTCGATTGTTGATAACCGCTAGGGTGGCACCAGCAATGGTGCCAAACCCTATTGCTATCTTAACTGATGGTGGCACTGAAAAATGTTAGTATCAAATAAATATTAAGTGAAAATGGTCCAGAAAACTGGCCCAGAAAACTAAACTGTCTCTTCTTATACTATGGGTTAGTTATTACATACAAACAAATGGCAAGATCATCAAAAACTGTATAGTATATCAAACTTGAATATATTTAATTTTATAGTAGGGTCAGTTTTTCAATTGACCCCACAAATCGCAACTAATAATATAACTACCCAGTGTTCTTTTCAATAATATTGATAGTAGACTTGGTTATATGGAACTGATTTCGTGATATTTCTATCCATCCATACTGGCAATAGTCGGTTTTTACTTAGGGTCAACTTTGCCCGACCACAAGCGCTTGAAAAATGGTGAAATTGGTGATTTATGAGTCATAAATTATATTTGAACTGTACTTTTCTAGTTTGAATATACTGTCAGCAGCAGATATAGAGTTGTTTTTAAGTTTTCCATGACGATATCAACTAGAAAGTTAAGTAATCTTGAACACTTTTTAAGATCTAGGACTGCTAGTGGGTTTTATAAGAGTTTTCAATTGTCAGCAACCTATAGTCAAGAATTGACAGTTCCAATTCTCTATGGTGGTTTACGACAAACGCTATTACAGTATCCTAATTTGATTTGCTATATAGCCAAAGATGAAGAAGCTGGAGATTGTTATTTCAAACCTCTCGAATCGGCTACTTTGAACGATCTAGTTGAAATTTTACCAGAATCTGATTATTTATACAAAAACAGGGTATCTGAGACGTTTATGAAATATGCAAATACTACTGAGTTTTCCATTTATCTGGGGAAACCTTTATTTAAGTTATTTTTAATTGGTAAATATAATTTATCTGTAGTCTTAGAACATACTATTGCTGATGGGTTGGTTGGACCTTTTTTTCACGAAGTATTGTTAGATAATATCATCACAATAATTAAGAATGATTCTGTTGACAAATCAGTCGATTTAAATACTGAATTATTCAACTTTGAACATGATAGATTGTTTATGAATTCATTGCCTCCTCCAATTGATTGGTTCATGGCTCCTTATACTGAAGAACACTTAAGTAATGTCTCACAAGGAACTCCCGAATTAATGGATGTTTGGCCTGGAAGAACCGCAAATGACTACAACATGCCAATCGCTTTCAAATTGATCAATATTCCCCCAAAAAATCTTGCTATGATATTAGACAAATGCAAACAAGAAAAGGTTACTGTTACTTCATATATCGAAGCCATTCAAATATTGACATTAGCTCCAATCTTTGGTGAGCAACACCATACTTCGAATTTGGTTGCAATGTCTTTGAGAAGATTTATTGATCATAATCAAATTAATGAAGTCGACCAAGAGATATATAAATGTCAATTTAAGGCTCCAAATTACAAATACATGGCAACCGCTGCTCATGTAGGATTATCGATGAAATTTCCTCAAATCACCCAATTTAATTGGGATTTTGTTCGTTGTATAAATAATCAATTGAAGGAACAAATGAAAAATAATAGACTTTTAAATACATTATCAAGTTTCTTTGATGAATATGATAAGCTTGACGATAACGTCTCCTTCTTTTCCAAAAACATGAAAAAACCAGGAAAAGTTGATTCTACCAAGCTTTCAAATTTAGGACTTTTCAAATTTCCAAATTATGCCAGTTGGACCATTGAAGATATGGTATTTTCGCAAGATGTTATGCCATTTTCTGCCGACTTTATGCTAAACATAATATCTACTCCCACAAGAGGAATGAATCTAGTGTGGAGCTACTTTGAGGATGATTCAGGACAGCTGAACAAACCTGATTCCATCGACACTTACGTACAAATATTTGAAGAAAACATCATGAAGTACACAACTCCAACTAGTTTATAAACCACTGAAATCAGTGATGAATAGTGATAATACTAAAGCTATCTCAACTCTAGTTTGAGTTACAAATTTTGATGCAAATTATACCAAAAAATTACCAGGAAAATAGTATTTACGATTCAAAAAGACGTTGGATCTCCATATATAAACATATAGAACAGCAATATGACATTCCTCGGTTTTGATTCACTTACTTACTTTTTGTATAGTAACCAACCGTATAGTAAATTTCAAGCGCATTGAAAAAGTTGTATGGGAAGAAGAACAATATTTCACTAGCATGAACGATTCCGATGAACTGAACCATGATGGTATACCAGAAGTCAGGAATCGACATACAGGTTCCTGGATCAATCAAGAAGATATTTCTGAGGTCCAGCGGTTTAATCAATTCAGAACAATTGATTGGGTTGAAGATGAAGCTGATGAACAACGGCAACGATTACACAAGTTGAAGGCTATGAATCATGATGTTTCGTTGAAATACAAAATATATTCATTTAGTTTGAATTGGCTTCTACTAGCGTTGATGGGAGTCATAATTGGCACAATTGCATCATCATTGAACATCATCACTTCATGGTTAGCAAATATACGAATGGGTCATTGTTCTCATGGGTTTTATATAAGCAAAGCATCATGTTGCTGGGGTCAAAACGAATCTACGTGTAATTCTTGGATTAAATGGACCAATTTTGAAATTTTGAATTATTTCATTTACATATTAGTTTCATTATTTTTATCATTCACCGCTGCCATACTCGTTAAAGTATATTCTGCTGCTGCTGCCGGTTCTGGTATTGCTGAAATTAAATGCATAGTGAATGGGTTCGTCATTGATGGCTTTTTGGGTTGGTGGACTCTTCTTATCAAGTCACTTGGATTACCTTTGGTAATTGCCTCGGGATTGAGCGTGGGAAAAGAAGGTCCCAGTGTTCATTATGCTGTTTGTGTTGGAAATTCAGTAGCTAAATTTATAAACAAATATAGAAAAAGTGCTGCAAAAGGTAGAGAATTTTTAACAGCTACAGCAGGTGCTGGAGTGGCTGTTGCATTTGGATCGCCAATGGGAGGTGTTTTGTTTTCAATTGAAGAAATATCATCAGTATTTCAATTATCAACATTATGGAAGACATACTTTTGTTCTATGATTGCAGTTCTAACTTTGGCTGCTTTTAATCCTTTCAGAACTGGTCAATTGGTCTTATTTGAGGTTAGTTATGAGTCTAATTGGAGGTATTTCGAAATACCGTTTTACATTATCCTTGGTATTTTTGGAGGAGTTTATGGAATTGTTGTTTCAAAACTTAATATTCGTGTTGTTGCTTTCAGAAAAAAGTATTTAACTAACTTTGCGGTGAGAGAAGTAGTCTTATTGACTTTATTGACCGTGTCTTTTAGTTATTTTAATGAATTTTTACGTCTTGAAATGACTGAAGCAATGCAAATCTTATTCCATGAGTGTGATGGTAATCTTGACCATCATCTTTGTGATCCTGATGCTAAAAGAATCCCTATATTAACTTCCTTAATTTTTGCTACAATAGCAAGAGCTGGTTTAACTATCATATCTTACGGATGTAAAGTTCCAGCGGGTATATTTGTTCCATCGATGGCAGCAGGAGCAACCTTTGGAAGAGCTTTAGGGTTGATTATTGATCTAATTTATCAAAAAAACAAGAATTCATTTCCTTTTAATAGTTGCCCCGAAACAGAAAGGTGCATTATACCAGGAACTTATGCATTTTTAGGTGCAGCAGCAGCATTGAGTGGTATCACTCATATGACTGTAAGTGTTGTCATTATCATGTTCGAATTGACTGGTGCTTTAAGATATATTATACCTACTATGATAGTTGTAGCTATTACAAAAATGATAAACGATAAATGGGGAAAGGGAGGTATTGCTGATCAAATGATACGTTTTAATGGTTTACCTCATATTGATCCAATGGAAGATTTTGTTTTTAACACAAATGTTGAAAGCGCCATGACTAAGTTGATAATTACTATATCTGCTGACCAAAATGAACGATTGAATTTACGGCAGTTGAGAACTATGTTGGAAAATTCAAAATTCCGAGGTTATCCACTAATTCAATCAACAGCTAATCCAAGAATTGTTGGTTTCGTTTCAAGAACAGAGTTATTAATTTGCTTAAGAAATTTTGAAACCAGACTGGACTCTGATGAGTGCAATTTTGATGTTAATTACAGCGGTGATGAAAAATTGGATTTCAAACGGATAATCAACGTATCCCCTTTGACGATAAACATCACAACATCTCTAGAATATGTTTTAGATATATTCATAAGACTTGGACCACGTTATATTTTGGTGGAGAAAGATGGATTACTCGTAGGATTAATAACAAGAAAAGATGTTTTGAGATATGAACATACCCTACATTCTTTGCACAAGGATAATTCTATACAGAGCATGAATGAAATATTTGATGCTAGAGTTTGGGAAATAATGAATCATTTTTACATGGCTATAAAAATGAACATGGGAAGATTATTGCATAATGACGAAACTAGGTATCTTTGATTTATATGTGCATTTATAAGAATATTTACAAACTTTCTATTCAAGAGTATGAATTTATTCCTAGGTATCCTTCCATTTTCCGTGTTCCTTGTATGTTGAGTATAACCTTCTATAATACGACTTCCCAGGAATGTCCAATGATGAACTAACTAACTGTAATTCTGTTTGAGATAAAACGTCTAAGACAGTATAAACACCATTTAAAAGTTCTTCTTGGACTATGCTATGGAAATTAAATTTTAGATTCAAATAGATGTAATTTATAAGCAACATTGGTAAATGCTTTCTAATGGATTTTTTCATTATTGATGAAGTTGAAGATAATGAATCTTTGCTAACTTCGTTTGAAGTTACCTCGCAAAGATTACTGATTAATCTTGAATATGCAGCAGCTGTGTCTTTACTCTTGGAAATGTTAACATTGGAAGTTTTCAAGCACAACGGTTCCATCAATGAAACAAATATTGTGATAACTAAATGTTGACGGGAAGACAATTTATATCTGTGGAATAGCAATATCGATGACATTACTTTACAAGTTTGAATATAAAGACAAGCAGCAGTTTCACCTATTGATTTATCTTTGAGCAAAGCTGCAACTCTAACAAGTAGCGTTATGGTAGTTTCAAGAGCATATTGCTGAAACATCCATGATTTTGTACTTAAGCAGACATCAAGTGCTGACATTATTCGGCTAATACACAGAAGGTCAAATAAATCAAAATTTGTTAGAATCGTTGATAATGACAAAACAAGTAATCTTGATTCATTTGAACAGCCTTTGACCGAGTCCTTGAGTAAAATTGTTATAATATCGGCGAATATCCTCGAGTTTTCAGCAGTGATGTCTTTCATTGAAGAGAAAACAAATTCATAAACTTTTCTGTATTCTTCCTGGTCACTTGATAGTCTGAGCAAGTAATAAGATAAGTCATCACTTGATACAATATCGTAATTATTTTGCAATATGTAAAACAAGCTTAAAATGTAAACTGAATCATAAAACCTAACCGGATAGATTCTTGTTAAAAGTTTGAACATACTCTGTTTGATTTGAATCGTATTTACTTCCCGAGGTTCCAGAATGTACCTACCAAGGGACTTCATCATATCAAGAAGTTCTGTAGCTGGGATCTCATCGGTATTAACTGTTGTTGTTAATGTCTCTATCAACCAATTCATCAGTTTAATATCTGAATTTTTTGAAACAGTGATTGAATTTAATGAGGTCTTAATGTAATCATAAAAAGAGGACTTTAGTTTCATTGTTTTATCAAGTAAATCGTCCTCTATTTGTAGATATTGTTCTAAAACTGGAATAATTATGGATGCAACATTAAGTGTAACTGGAATAGCTGAAGTAGACGGTTTTTTCTTCAAAAACTTAATTAAGTGATCTATAGATTCGTGTAAAAATCTCTTGTTTTCAATATCTCCACACTGCTTCAAACAATTGGACCAAACAAGTTGACAAATGCTACTGGAAATCTGTTGTAAATCTTCATCTGATGTCTCAAATAATTTGATCAAGCAGCTCAAATTGGATTCCAATTTTGATTGGAAAGTTGGTTGAATCAAGATATGTAATATTGCATTTCGAGTTTCCAATTTGAAGTTGTTCGATTTTGAAGTTGCAATAGTGAATAATTTATCTAACGATTTTCTTTTGGTAACTTTATTGTAACATTGTATTGGAAAACTGATAAACAATTCAACGAGACTAATGTCATCTTCACAGTTGTGGATCATATAATCCAAAGAAGTGGCACTTAATTTCTGTTGTTCGAAGAAAATATCTCCAACAACTGCAAAGTAATTTTTGAAAAAATCAACACTTTGATTCTTGAAACATATGTTGATAAAATCGATCAAATTCTTCTTGTCAAAAAACACTTCAATCAAAACAAGCCACCTCTGCAAAACAAATTCTAGAATTGAAGTTTCATTTTTGAGATAATTAAGGAAATTAATTTGATAGTTTTTAAATGGTTTATCGTTACCCTTTATTTCAATTGATCTGAAAATGCTATAATAGAAATACTTGTTCATGGTTGCCTTTTCTGAATTGAAGTCAATTTGGTCAACGCCTGCATCCTCTTTATATAAACATAACAAATAATATCTTACTTCCCAAAATGAATCATCGAAGCTTTCCAAAAAGTAGTTTAAATTACTAATTACAGTAGACTTCACTTGATCAACCTTCAACGGGGTCGATAAAATCAAACCCTTTGCAATTGCAGTAAATAGAGGTAGTACTCTATTTTTTGAATCGTTTAGTTTGAAAAGGTCGTCAATTAATTCAATTAATTGTCGAGATGAGAGCTTATCGATAGATTTTGAAGCAAGATCAACAAACTTAGAATTTTTCCATTCTGAACATTCAGTTACTGCTTCCAACCAGATTTTAATGAAAAAATCTTTAATTTCTCTACCTTTTATATGGGCATCAAGTAATGTACTGAACATCTTTTCTTTAACGATTAGGTCATTAGCGTTATTAATTTGATTGAACATTAAAGACGAATTTTCTATAGCTAGTTCAATGTCCAATTGAAAGATATAATTAATTAAATTCCAATTGACCTCTGATTTTATGATTTCTTGATCATAAATAGTTTTGAAAAACGTGTAAGATAATGCTTTGTTCCCACAAGCTAGTATTCCCAACAAACTTTCAGATAATTGACTTATTTGACAATCTTTTGTGAAAATTAAGAACAATTCTTCACATTGTTTAATATCCTTTAAATTTTCAACAATAATCTTGAATAGATGAATAATATCCGATTTAGTTAATGTATTTTGATGTTCAATCAAAAAAGTTGATAAATTTGCATTCAAATGTTTGATTAAATCATGATTGAATAAAACTTTAATCAATAATTTTTCAAAAGGCAATGCTTGGGAAGGTTTATTACATCCTAACTCGATAATGGGTTCACAACAACTAGATATGAATCTTGTATAGTTTTTTTTACCTAAAGAATAATTGATATGCAAGTATGGGATTTTATAGACATCCAAGACTATTTTTGACCAATTTGCATCAATTGTCATGGATGATGATGATAAAATATTAGTCAAATAACTTGAAAGTAAACTGATGGCCAAGTTTTCGTCAATAAATATAATTGACTCATGCTTAATTAGATCTATTGTTTCAAATACTGAAGATAGCAATTGTAAATCAGGGTTTGAATTGAAAACTTTAATGATAACTTCAATAAAACGAACTTTTTTAAAAAATTTCAAAGTGATATCATGACTTAATTGATTCCATAAGTTTATAAACAAATTCCAAACCTTATATTTTAACTTCCATTGAGTGAATTTCCCATTGAAGTCATTTAATCGATCACATAACAATTGAAATACAAATGAATGTTTATTTGGCATGAAAAATTGGTCATTTTTAATCAACTTTTGAGCTACATCAATAATTTCATCAACCTGATTATCTTTGGACCGCAAATACTTAGTTAGAGCTTCGGTACTGTCCCAATAACTCATATTATGATCAAAATCACTCGAAGTAGTTTTGAACTTGATACCAATTCTCACGCCCAAAAAGACGATGAGATGAGATGAGATGAGGTTAACAAATTACTAAAATTGATTTTAACTAGAAATATTGATAAGAAGCATAAACAACAACCTACAGAAACAGAGCTAGGTGGTCATTCCGGTGTGAATGATACCAATTATAACTATAGAACTACAATAAAAAATAAAATAAACCCTCCCAAAAAAAAAAAGTTAGGTATGTATTCTAGTATATGTAGTGTTTATCAGGTTAATAAATGATTTACATAGTAAGTGAAAATGAATTAATGAGTATGTAATAACGTGTATTTTACTACTATGTAAGTTATTATATAATTGATATGATGCTAACTAGATAAAACTCTAGAACAAGACAATAATCAATAAACCAAGATTTGTAAAATTACTTAGATCAATAAGGTTTCAATTTTGTCTTTAATGGCGAAAATTTGATTTTTAATAGAAGATGCATCATTAGTAGTGACTGAAGCAGCAATTACAGGTCTAGAAACTCCACAAGCTCTTCCTAAAGCTGCTTTTGATGGAACAAAAACATATGGAACATTTTTATCTTCACATAATAAAGGTAAATGTAATAAGATTTCAATAGGTTCAGTATCAGCAGCCATAATAATAAATTCAGAAATCCCTCTATTTAAAGTTTTAGTAGCTTCATTAGCTCCTTTTTTCAATTGTCTTAAATTTTGGGATTGTTGAACAATATCCAAAATTTGTTGAGTTAAGCCAGAATCAGCTAATGGGAAAGCTTTAGGGTTTGGACTAGACATTGTTATTTATTCTATTATTAATTTTATTTCTCTTAGAGGGATCCTTGCAAAAGCTCACCAGTAATTATAATAAATCAATTATTAAATGGTCCATCGCTTTCAATTTTTCACTCCCAAAAAAGAATTAAAAACGCCGCACCGAGCCGCATTTTCCTAATTAAGATAATTGTCTTAAAAATTGTCAAATTTTGTCATTTTTAATAAATAAAAAATAAATATATCAATAATGTTATATTAATATAACATTATAGATATATTTATAATAGTACATATTAATTTAATTAATAATAAATATATCTATAATAGTACATATTAATTTAATTAATAATAAATATATCTATAATATTACATATTAATTTAATTAATATAATATTTAATAGATTTAATTTAAATAAAAATTATATTATTAAACATTAATATAATTTTTAAATATATTTAATATATAACTAATTTTAATATATTTAGTATGCTTTATATATTTAATATATAATATATTTAATATATTTAGTATGCTTTATATATTTAATATGTTTAATATATTTAATATATTTAAAATGTTTAATATGTTTAATAATTTTTAATACTGCTTAGTATGTATTTTATGTTTAACATTTTTAATAATGGTTGTCATTTTTTATCGTCATTTGACATTTTTTGTCAATTCTTTCAATTTTTTGTCATTTTTTGTCATTTTTTATCGTCATTTGACATTTTTTGTCATTTTCTTTTGTCTTTTGTCACTTTTTGTCATTTTTTGTCATTTTCTTTTGTCTTTTGTCATTTTTTATCATTTTCTTTTGTCTTTTGTCACTTTTTTTTTGTCTTTTGTCACTTTTTTTTTGTCAATCCGGGTAATTTACTTTATCATGTTCTGCATATAATTTAAAAATGATTGAGGTCGAAAAACTGGCAGTTGGAAATAACTCCTTATAATAGAATTGTATTGATTAGAATAATACAAGGTATATTTATTAATATAAGTAGATAGAATCAGGTTTAATCATGTCAGAATTATGGTATGTTGATTTGTACATCAAAATCTCTCCCAAAATTGATTGATTGTGTCATTAATTGATTAATCTTGATTTATTGATTAATTGATAACAAATGAAAATTCATATTTCAATTTACAACCAATATCAATATAATTGATACTATTGACATCATATTTGATGTCATTGATATCAAACATATATTGATATCAAACATATATTGATATCAAATATATATTGATATCTGCTTGATAATTATGTTTATTGTTGCTTGGTTTGTTGGTTGTTTCTTTCCATCTTTCTTTCTTTCTTTCCTTCCCTCCTTCTTTCCTTCCCTCCTTCCTTCCTTCTCTCTTCTTTGTTGTTTACTAACATTCATAGTCCAGTTTATGCGCCATTTTTTGGGTCAATGGGTTGTACTGCCGCCATAGTATTCACTTGTTTTGGTGCTTCTTATGGTACTGCTAAATCAGGAGTTGGTATTTGTGTTACCACTGTTACAAGACCTGATTTGTTAGTCAAAAATATTGTTCCTGTTATTATGGCGGGTATCATTGCCATTTATGGTTTGGTGGTTTCAGTTTTAGTGTCGGATTCTTTAAAACAAAAACAAGCATTATACACTGGTTTCATTCAATTAGGTGCTGGTTTATCAGTTGGTCTTTCTGGTTTAGCTGCTGGATTTGCAATTGGTATTGTTGGTGATGCTGGGGTTAGAGGTACCGCTCAACAACCAAGATTATTTGTGGGAATGATTTTAATTTTAATTTTCGCCGAAGTTTTAGGTTTGTATGGTTTAATTGTGGCATTGTTGTTAAACTCAAGAGCAACTCAAGATGTTACTTGTTAAGGTTTGATTCTTTCAATTCCAATCACAAATATCGGGAATGAAAATCTCATATTCTAACTTACATTAAATACTTAACAAACCATCAATTTACTTCTATATTACTTTGCTCAAAATTTTTTTTGTATAATCGAAATATAAATCATATCATTTTTTACTTTTGATATTTATAAAAGTGATATTTTTCCTAACTAGAGTTTCTTGTCATGGTATTCCATCACAAATGTTTTTATATTTATATATATATATTTTTTTTTTTTGATGTTTCCATATTTTGTTTTCCATTTTCATTTTTCATAGTACCTTTCTATAGAGTTTGTTTTACAAAATCATTTCATTGATTTATTGAATTAAGTAGTTGAGTTAGCTATAAATTGGTTGTATGTAACCTTAGTAAAAAGGCTCCATGATTTAATCGACTATAGTATGTATTTTAAAGGAATTATGTTGTATGATTTGTTTTAAGATATGTAAGTTTGGTGAAATTTTAGAATTAAGTGATTAAAGGATATTTAAAAGTTACCGGTAATGACGTTTATTAACTTGTTCATACATCTATAAATACTTTACCAATAATTGAAATGATTTCAACCCGTATCATTTTAATTAATTGATCAATTGTTTTTGGTACTTCTCGTGAAGTTTCTTTCAATACCATTCTCCAATCAAAAGCCGATAAATCATCTTCAAAATGGTTGATGGCATAATTATACAATTCTTCAGCATTTTCTTTTTGTTCCTTAGTTACAGAGGTTTCAAAATTATCAATCAAATCAATGATTATCATAAGATCAGACAATTCAAATCGAAGTTTTGAATTTGTTAAAAATGGTAAATATTGCGCTAACAATAATGAATAGAATTTCTTGGGTAAGTAATTGAATCTTAGTAAATGATTCAATCTAGATAAACATTTGGATACTTTATCGGAATGATCTATCTCGATTGAATTGAAAAATCCATACAAAACAGCATATGGTGCAAGACAATGTCTTATAACTGGATGAACATAGAAAGACTCATCCACATTATTCCCAACAATGTTATTGATTAATTCATCTTTTATGGGTCTATTGTTGATCAAACTATCTTGAAATATCAATTCCCAAGTTATGTAATGAATTTGCTTCATACCATCATATTTCCCATCTTCTGATTCTTTATTGATAGAATTAACTAACATATTTAAGGACTCAAAAATATGTCCCTCATCCAAAGATTTCATCCCATGAATGTAGTAAAGTTCCCTTGATGTTTTGGTTAAATCTAATTTAGCACATATAGTTAGAGCCCATTCCAAATCATCATTAGTTATGCAATTAAATCTGGGTAAAAAATCAGCTACAATCTGTTTACTTCGAATTGCATTAGATGATATGTTTTCATTCAATAATAAACCAATACCTACTGGCACTAATTCATGAATATTAAGTGATTCAAATGCATGTCTTGTTAAGAAATACTCTGAAAATGTTCGCTTTTCTATGAGATTGTTCAATGACCGCTTTTCAGTGCCAGTATAGTAGATTTGTAAATAGCCTTTTAATTCCAATAATTTTGATATATAAGCTGCCGTAGAAGGATCAAAATCATGAATAGTTTTGATGACTTTCAAAAAATTCTCTTGTATAATATCAGTGAAACAATGGTCAGCCACATCATAAATATCATTTTCAACTAACGGAGCTAAAGGTTTTTCTTGAATTGCAAGATCATAATACTCTCGATAAACGCTATCATCATCTCTGATTTTAAATAAGGATAATGCAACGAAAACACTATACCATGAATCACAATAGTTAGCAATAGTTTTGGGTAAACCAGTAACAATACATAGCAAATCATATATTTGATTTAGTATCTGTTTATGTTCGGCAATTTCAATTGATTTACGATATTGAGATATTGAATCACGAATATCGCATGCTGATAATTTCCAAGATGGAAATTGATTTTTCAATGCAAAATTTGGATATTCACTTATCAATATTTTAAAGTTCGTAATCAATTCATATAATTCAGGAGATCTCTTTGATAATTCCTCATATTTTGATTTGGAAATTGATTCTGCCGCTTGCGGGAATAATCCTCTAGTAATCAATTGAACGATAAATACATTCCAAAACTGGGAATTTAAGTATGGTTTCGGACTATTCACCATTATTTCTTCTGCAACTTCATCGTCGGGAATGTGATCAAATCGATTAATCCATTGAGTAAGTAATTCTGGTTTATTGGTTAAGTTTGCATAGAAGTGATTAGCTTGTAAACATTCCAATATTGAGTATAAGTTCTGAAATCTAGTTACATTTTCGTCATCTATATCTTCTATAACTTCTAGTTCACTTAAAAATTCATCTAATCTGACAAGGATTGCATCAAATGCATCATTAATTTGAGAATTCCTATTAGATTTTATTTCCTTTTCAGTGTCATCAACTATGATTCCAAATTTTTCAACTGGTTTCTGCTCATTTGGTAATGTCTTACTCAAACTTTCAATGGACTTATACATTCCTTTGACATAATTTACATAAATGTTTGAAAAACTATCATCTTTCATATTTAATGATTTCTTGTATTTGGTTTCATCAAACTTGAACTCAAGTGGTTTATCTGATTGCAACCACTCTTGTAAATCAATGTATGATGTTTTTGTAGAAAATAAATTCCTGATATCACTATCGCTTGATCCATCTGAAAGCCCTTCAGTCTCGGATGAAGAATTGATCTCTTCGTCTTCATCAGGAATTACCAACATTTCAATGTCTTCAAACCTTCTATCCAACGAGGTGGAATCTTCCATATTCCTATTGTTATAGTAACACTATTTACTATATTTACTCTTTACTATTGTGGTTTTTGTTAGACAAACTTTTCCAAACAGTGAGTGCGCTAACCAAAATCATGGTGAATATAACTAAATGCAATTGTAGATTAGATTTATAGCATTGTTAGAATAGTTGAGTATCGAAGTAAACTCTCTCGAGTAAACCTTGGTTTTTGTTGCAAAGTTTAAGCTTTTTAAGTGACGAACTCGACTCTTGGTGAAGGAGAAATTGTTCAATGACCCGCAAATCAATTATCTCTTTGGCAGGAAGTCGATTAGGTTTACCATTGGCATCTTTGGAGAGCAATTTCCAACTTCTATTTTCGTTGTTATTACGGATTGATAACCCGTCCAATTCGTTTTGACATCTTTGTAATATCTCGTAGTCATCAATGTTGATGGTATTAATTAAATATATTCCACCATTGACTGTACCCACTAGTGCCAAAGGAATAACATTATCGTGGAACGCAGGATTTGGTTGTAATTGTCTCACCACATTGACCTGGTCTCCGATATTGAATGCTACAGGTTGACTGTATTCTGAGTTTTGTTTTCTTATGATTGACACATTACCTAGTAAATCGCCAACTATTAAACTAACTTGTGAATGGTTATCAGGAGCATTGGCAATACTGGATATAAACTGATGATCATATTCAATTTGTATTGGCTTAATTACAAATTTTTTTTGATTTAAATCTGTTAGTGGAATTTTAGCGATCTCATACAAACCTAGTCTTAGATCAGCAGCAAAAATGTCCTTGTTTACAATCAGATGACCAACTGTGTATGTTGATGATGACGTTGTCGATGATGATTCTATTGTCCATTTTGTTGAGTTGTCTATAATTTCAAGATTTACCAAAAAGTTACTAGTACCAGATATAAAATATGATGAGTTTTCCATATCATAAGCCGAAATAGTTTCAAAATCAATCAGGTTTCCAACATTCTCAAGACCAATGATTTGGCTTTCATCCACGCACACAATCTTAGATTTTTCAATTTTGAATGTCAATAATGGTGAATCTAAACCATTCGTCAAAACCACAAATGAAGCTTGTATTTCACTTGACTCATTCATGTCATTTAAATTTGGAATCAGGCATAGATCCATCATATTAGCACCTGAAGGAGCATTACACGTGTGTATTGTTTTCATTTTCCGAGTATTTACAAGTCTTAATTTCGATTTCATGAGTGGTTTGGAATCCTCGATTGCTAGTTCTTTTGAAATAACAACAGAGTATACTGTGTTATCCAAATTTAACAATTTGAAATTTAGATCTGTAGAGTACACTGTTGATAAACTATAAGGAATTCGATTGGGTACAGTAAGATTCATTACTTGTATCAATTCATTGTTTAGTAAAACAATCAATTGAGTCTGGTTCACTAATATATCGCTAACTCTTTGCTTTGTTTCATCAACTTTGAATGTAATTAACATTTTCAGTAAAGTGTCAAAAGTAACTCCAAATACTTCACGATCAGTAAACAAAATTAGGTGTTTCTTACTAGATGAAATTTTCATTGGAAGAGATGACAACCTCGAGTTATTGGTTTTCTTTTGAATAAGTGTGTAAGTTTTCATGTCTAGCGAGAATTGGGTGATTCCTGCTTCTGACAGAAGCACCACAAATAATAAATTTTCATGAAGAAGCATTCCTCCACACAAAATTCCTTCTTTTCCTGGTAAGCAGCTCTCATGGGCCAACTTTAGACAAGAGTTAGTTAGTGAAAACAATAGGTATTCACCATGCCAATTAGTAACCAAAATAAGAATATTCTTAGTTGAAACACATGTCAAACTTGTAATATTTTTGATATTTATCTTTATAGATTGCAATTCCTCAGTTTTATCAAAAATCTTCAAATTATTATCGTGATCTATAAAGGTAAACAATCCATTGGGTAAAATTTGAGCAAATTGAATTTTGATTTCTATTATCAAAGATTCATTTACATAAATCCCATCGGTGGTTACAATGTAGTGATTATTTTCAATAAATTTATAATCGAGATAAGTCCTATCACTAGCAATTGTTGTTGTTGATTCGCATTCGAGATTAATAAGTTCCAATCCAGTTGAATTAATAGATGCGACAATATTCTCATCGGTTAACAACAACTTCTGGCTTCTTTGCACTGGAATGGTATTAGTTAAAGATAGATTTGCTTTTCTTTGTGAATACTTTTTAAACTCACCACTGTGATAACCACCTTGGCAAGATAAAATTTGCAATAAATTTTGTTGGTATTGATAACCCAAATCTAATATTGGAGGGGATGACTCCATTGAGTGAACAATAGTAATATATGGATCTTTTGGTATTACTTGAAAAAGCACTGACTGGGAAATTCTTGACGTAGCAAAGAAGTAACTCTCAGAAATATGATGTACATTTACTGGGATAGTTGCCATATTTAAAGGAATAATATTAAAGTCATTGACACTAATCACTTTCTTGGACACCTTTGCATCAAAGTTAATAAGATAAACCAAACCAGATTGAGAAATAATCATTATTCTTGAATCATCAATAACTTCAAAAGTATTCAAAATTTCATCCATAGACACGAAAGAAGAGATGTCTTTTGTGATCACTTGTAAATGATTATTAATTGATATGGTATCATCAAAATTGTTTAATTGTAAAGATTTTGAATCATCATTAGGGAAGTAAAATAGTCTTAAGCTGGAAACAACCAAAACACCACCAAACGGTAAAGGAATGATAGATGCCGGAGGTTCGTCAAATTCTTCAAACTGTTTTTTCAAAACCATAGTTTGATTATAGCAATTAATTGAATAATATCTCATTGAATATTGGAAATTAAAATCTCGATATAATAATGCAAGAGTGTCATTATTCAATATTGCCATAGCAACTACCACGATTGATCCAATTGAAATTGTTTTGAACCCCCATGAATTTCCAGTTGCCCTTTTACCTTTTTTCTTAGTGTATTCCAGGTTGAACTTTTGATCAAACCAATCACCATTTGGGGGGAAGTAAATTTGTATTGTCCCCTGGTATTGTAGTGATACAAAGTATCTAGACAGGACGTGATCGCATTCCACAAATGCCTTAAAATCAATCGATTGTTGTTGACCCTTGCCATCAATTGATACGATTTCCTCGACTATCCATTTCTCATCATCTAGGTATACCAACCACAAGACATTACCACATACAACCACCAACGCACTGCCCAATTGACTCTGTAACAAGCCCCCGGCTAGGATCTTATCTTCAAACTGGATCTTGTCCCCGAAATGCACCGTTTCATACCCAAGATCAATATCTACCACTTGTAAGAAATCATTCCTGATCAATACTATACGATTATTAGAAAAAGCCACCGACTCAGTCACTGCGCTGGGTCTTACCAACTCAGACAAAACGTAGCCACATTCAGAACCATTATCTCTCTGTAAACCATACCCTGAACTCCAGCTACACCCTTTCATCACTCATGAAACGAACATTGACGATGGTTTATAGTCAAAAATGTTTTTGATTCTGATTTTGCAGCAAAATTCGCCGCACCTAATAAATTCATAGCCTACAATTAAATTTTGGTTGTAAAATCAACAAATTTAATTTTATTACAACAAAAGCAAGCAATTCAAAGGTTTTCAAAGTCATAGGTGTTGTTTCAAATGGTCAATGTCAAGCAGGCGCCTTTCAAATAAGGATATCGGTCAAAAGTCTCGTGAAAGAGCCCAAGGTTTATCCGAGATAGACATAGGTGGTATATCTGGGGTTGCTTCACCTGATATAAGGGATATTGGAGGTATATCTGGAGTTGATGTATCTGGAAATGGTTTATCGGAGAATGGTTTATCCGGAGGTATTGTTGATGGCAATGTTTCTGACGATATGGCTATCAATTGTCAATGTTGTAGTAGCTTATTGGTACATTCATGTCGAGGTATACAAAAACCAACGAAATTCAAATGTTCAATATGTGACACCACTAACGTGTTGTCGGGATTTCCCAAGGATGAAGCCAAGATTCCTGTGTTATCGTTCGACTATGTTGAATCTATGGTTAATCATGCCTTGAATCAAGGAGATGAAAAAAAATCATTACATGAAGTATTTGAACCACTATCTCAATACTTGTATTCTGCATTTAAAGATATCAATTGTGTAAATAATTCATTCAAAGTAAAACCTCACAGCAAACATATTCATTATTCTACTTCAAATTTACTTTTGAAAGATGTTCGCAAAATGTTTTATTTACTCATGAAATTACCAACAAGAAGACCTTTATACAAGGCATTGGTAGGTTGCTTGGAATTATCTAAGAGAATCTTTGTTTTTATTGATAAAGACGATGCAAGAAATTTTTTATGGTTATTGATTTTATTGAATATCCCTTTATTGAATAAATCTTTAGTGCTAAATGATTCGAGTAAACCTGAACCAAAAAAAATTGGAAAATATTCATTGAATTCTCTTGAAATTAAAGGTCTATGTTACGAAATTTTGAAACGATGTATTGGTATATTGTCAAATTCACATACTCCGAAATCAAGCAATTATTTGGCTTCATGGTTTTCAAAATTGTCATTGACTGAATTCATGACAAGTATCGACTTATTAAATCACTTTTTAACATTTCATTTGAAAAAATACTATCATTTATCTTCTAATCCTATTTTGAAGTCAAACTTACCTCGTCATTCTCATTCTATTGATAGCGATTATCAAGATTATATAGCATTAAAACAACAAAGTGATGAAGATTTATCATCAACAATAATGAAGTCATTAAAAAAGAAACCAAAACAAATTAAAATCACTATTCATCAGTATGGCAATGATTGGCGAATCAAAGCAGCAGCAAAATTTCTTGCTATATTTATTAAAGCCAATTCGATTAGAGACCATAAAGTTTCCATGAGTTTATTTTATAATTCATTAGTCGATTTTGTAGATTTAAAACTAGATTTTGATTCCTGGCAAAAACGAAATAATTTGAATTCTACTCATAATAATTTAATTGATTATATTCATGGAAATAATCGGAAACGAATTATAAATGAACGAGCAAGTTATTATTTTTGTCAATATCCGTTTTTAATAAGTCTTGGGGGTAAAATTTTAATTACAGAATATGAAGCAAGAAGGCAAATGGAAAGGAAAGCAGAAGAAGCATTTATCAATTCGCTTGATAAAAGGGTAATGATTGATGTATATTTCTCGATATCCGTTCATCGAGATCGAATAATTGAGGATTCGTTAACCTGTATTAAGAATAATAGAGAAAATTTGAAAAAGACAATTCGAATTAAATTTATTGATGAACCTGGGATAGATGCTGGAGGTTTGAAAAAAGAATGGTTTTTATTATTGACTAGAAAGTTAATAAATCCATCAGCGGGGATGTTTGTTAATAATGAGGATTCGAATTTACTTTGGTTTAATTTTAACGGATGCAAAAATCCGGAAATGTTTTATTTATTTGGGGCAGTTTTGGGGTTGGCGATATACAATTCAACAATATTGGATTTACAATTTCCATCGGCATTATTTAAAATATTGGTAGGTAAGGTTATCCTTTTAGAAGATTACCAACAATTATATCCAATTACATACAAAAATTTGATAAAATTGAAAGAAATGAATCAAGAAGAATTAGAAATGATGAATTTATCATTCGAGGTTAGTTATGTGGATAAATTTGGAAAAAATGTTACGAAACAATTAATTGAAAATGGGTCAAATATAAAAGTCAATAAAAATAATCTTGGTGTTTACATTGATAAATATTATAAATTTTTCATGTTTGATGGTATCAAGCATCAAGTATCAGCATTGAAGACGGGTTTTACTAATGTTGTAGGTGGTAACGGGTTGTCATTATATGCACCAGAAGAAATTGAGTTATTATTATGTGGAGAGAATTCTCAAATCGATTTTGATACATTGCAATCAGTGACCAAGTATTATGGATGGTTAAATGCTGAACAAGCGAAAACTAGTCAGATTATAATTTGGTTTTGGCAATATTTACATAATATACCTTGTTTACAAGCAAAGAAATTTTTAATGTTTGTTACTGGGAGTGATCGAGTGCCAGCTACTGGGATTCAAAATTTAAGTTTTAGGATCACACTTGCAGGAAATGATTGTAATAGACTACCTACTTCTCATACCTGTTTTAATGAGTTGGTTATTTACAATTATAGTAGTTATGAAAAGTTAGTCAATAAATTGGATATCGCCGTTGATGGAGCGGCTGGATTTGGGTTAAAATAGAATATATAGAGTAGTAATAAAAATACTATTAAAGTAATTACCATGAAAAACTATAACGATATTGATACTGCTGCAAATTTAATAGTAAATGGTGACACTATGAACATAGCCACAACACCGAAAATAATAAAAAACTAGTAGACTGATAGTCATAAAACCGAAAACGCTACAAGAATGACATGTACTATTCTATTGTTTACTATATCTATTACATTTGAAACATCCAAAATAATGTAAGACAAAATAATGAAGACTAAATAGTGTCTGAATCTATAATTTAAGACTAAATA
Organism: Suzukiozyma pseudoglaebosa; assembly: GCA_030705115.1. Taxonomy (NCBI): domain Eukaryota; kingdom Fungi; phylum Ascomycota; class Pichiomycetes; order Serinales; family Debaryomycetaceae; genus Suzukiozyma; species Suzukiozyma pseudoglaebosa. The sequence goes on along the minus strand of JANIWI010000021.1, from coordinate 38,833 downwards.
GAGAATCTATAATTTAAGACTAAATAGTCTCAGAATCTATAATTTAAGACTAAATAATCTAAGATTACTTTATTGTAACACTATTATAATGTAAAACTATTGTAATGTAACACTATTATAAGGAAAGACCTACTTTTTATTACTATTATAATGTAACAATATTATAAGGAAAGACCTACTTTTTAATAATGTATTACGTTATTAATCTTACATAATTTGTTATGTAATTATTGTAATATTTTCATATTTATGGATATTTAGGTTGAAAAATCCAATTTTTTTTTCAAATTAATTAATTCATACTACATAACAAAGTATCTGATAACTATTCATCCACTTTATGTTACTTATGACCTTGTAATTGCTAGTTTATACTAACAAATTCAATTTCAACCAATGAAATCGCCGCAAATTGTTTTTACTGGCGAGACAAATTTTGGTAGAAGCTGCCTGCACACAAGCGATTTTTTTTTTTCTTCCCGTCAATAACAAATTAGAGGTAAGAGAATTAGATTGACAATAATCTAGATATAACCGTCTTTTAACGATGTCATCAGTTGCATTCAGAGCATTCAGAAGTGGATTAGGATTGAGAACCTCGATCAGAGCCTTGAGCACCACCCAAACCTCGTTAAGTAACTATCAACAACCAGATTGGTCATCATATTTAAATGGTAGAGGTGAAGATAAATCGAGAAATATAACTTACTTTATGGTAGGTTCTATGGGACTTTTGTCGGCTGCTGGAGCCAAATCAACTGTAGAAGCATTTTTATCGTCAATGGCTGCTTCTGCTGATGTGTTAGCTATGGCTAAAGTTGAAATTAAATTGGGAGCTATTCCAGAAGGTAAAAATGTTATTGTTAAATGGCAAGGTAAACCAGTTTTCATCAGACATAGAACTGCTGAAGAAATTGAAGAAGCTAATGAAGTTAATATAAAATCTTTAAGAGACCCTCAAACTGATTCTGAAAGAGTTATAAAACCAGAATGGTTAGTTATGTTGGGTATTTGTACTCATTTAGGGTGTGTTCCTATTGGTGAAGCCGGTGATTACGGTGGTTGGTTCTGTCCTTGTCATGGTTCTCATTATGATATTTCCGGAAGAATTAGAAAAGGTCCTGCTCCATTAAATTTAGAAATTCCTACTTATTCTTTTACTGATGATGAAACTTTATTAGTGGGTTAAATACCATTTCAAACCATAATTTAAACCATGAAACCAATTAATTTTTTAATAAAATTGATAATGATAAACCAATATCTGCCGATAGGTTTTCAAAAATTTTATTAGTGAATTCGACAAAAATGATTATTTCATAAACTTTAAACCTTAACCATGGATTACATGGACTCTTTTATACATACCGTGTATCAATCATCTTCATATTAGTAACCCAATTAATATACTTATTCGATATATATGAATATACTGCATTATTAGTAAAAAAAAAGGAAAACGATTTGTAAGTAAACCATCTGAAATAATTGAAATATGATCTGACTGAAGTATAGTTTAACTGAAATACAGTTTGACTGAAATATAATCTGACTGAAATATAGTCGGACATTCTAATTTCTAAGCTCTACGTCTATAAGTATAAATTACCAATTTACATTACAGATGTCAAATATTTTGCATTCCCATACTTCGCTTCTGATTTTTAATGTTGAATTCTGTATTCTGTTAGGTTGCTACTTTTTTATTTAAAGGGTTCCATCTTCATCTAAACATATTTGTAGTTCATTGGGAATAATATTCCAAATATTCAGGTCAAAATCACTAATTATTTGCTCTTTGGTTAAACCTTGACAATATTTTTCAACCTGTTGACCCTTATATAAATGTTTAAAAGGTTTTAGCAGTTCTAGCATATATTTCCCGTATAGTTCACTGTTAATATTAGGATTAGGTTCATAATCTTTAATAAAATGCATTCTATAAAAAAAACTCCAATGAATTAGACATGAAGGTGGGATCACTCGGTGCTTTCCTAAATTTGGTTCAAATCCTCGTCTCCATTCTCTATTTTCATCTTCATATTTATATTGAACTGGTAATAGCTCCATTGCCCACCAAGTTACAGTTTTAAAAAGAGAGTAGTGATTTCGACCATTAAATCTAGAAATAGGCTGTTCGGGAATTATATCGACAATACTATTCGTTTCATTTTTGGAATCATCAAATGATAATACATCATGATGATAACTCAATAAACTTGATAAAATCGGCTTGGTTTCGTTTAACTGTGTAATTGATCCCGGCTTAAACTTTACTCCAAATTTAACGGCTTGATACACAATCCACCGTAACGAAACATCCGCTAAGCATCCTCCTCCAGTATCCCGGGGCCAACCTCCACCACAATCACTATGATCGCCTGGAAACCACATTTCAATAATATCTTTTGAACACCTATTTATTGGTTTCTTGGTTCTTGAAAATCTTTGATTAGCAAGTCTGCTAATAAAAGTGAATACAGATGAAGAAATCAATTCAATTGAATTTGATTCGTAATTATCCTCTTTCGATTTGCCCGAATCATGACATTCGGGTCCTTGATAAGATTGAATCGCAAGCTGTTTAAATTTAGCTCTTCTTTCATCAATACTTAAAGCATGTCGAACATGGTTTACTATAGAAGTAGTGGTAACAAAAGGGAACAATTTATCAACAATTATACCTACAGAATTCACCGAATCCCACAATCCCATAAATTCAAATTCGAATTTATCTCTTGTGAATGTAGATGAAAACTCATTTATCAAACTAACTTTTGGTTCATCAGGATCTGGTTGACCAGCATACTCCCAATTTATATACATTTCCCAGGCTACCTGAGTCATATATTCCAATTCCTTATAGAGTAAACCTACCCTCTCAATCATTCCAGTTAAAACCCTAGCAGTGAAACTACCCCGACTAAAAATGTTAATATTCTGAATACAAATAGTGAACAATCGAGAGTTAAAATCCAAAGCTTGAAATCATACCTAAAACCAAACAAAAAAACTTTATCACCAGGATTATATGTTTTGCAAAGATATGAATAAGCGCCAACAACATGTTTTTCTAAACTGAATGCAATTATAGCGTCTACTGAATTTAATAATTTATGATATCTTGATTTAAGAAACCCATCATCAAAGAAATCAAGATTTTCATTATTAAATTCAACCCCAATTCCTGGTTGATAATAACAACTTTGCTTCAAAGTATCCTTCTCTAATAATTTAAATAATTTTAAAACATTTGTTGACGGTTTATTGCCAAATTCTGCACCTGTACCATCAAAACAAAGAACAATATTTTTATTTACAACTTTATCAATTGGATTCATTTTAAACTTAGACAATCGACTACGATGACCATCTTGCTTTGTTGAATGAATAAACTGATTCATCATAGGCGGTAATGATTATTTCTTTTTTTTACTAGTTCTTTTTTTTTCGCAACCAAAAGAGGAAAAGTTACACATTTCAAAAATCTAAATTATACATAAACGAAATTCTATAAAGTATTAAAACAAAAATCTATAAATATAATACATAAAAAAGAACCAAAAAGGATCTATTACTTTTAACCGCAAAACCCACCACAATTTTTATATTTCTATTTTATTTTACCCCAAAACAAACTAGATAAAAAAATCTAAAGTTTGTTGAAAAGAAGAAATGGTTTGCTGATTCAAACTAAACAGTTTAAATAGAAAATACTTCAATGGTAGCAGAATTTAATTGTTCTGCAGTGACAACACAGAATCCAGCATCTAATGAACTATCAGAAGATGAACCGGAAACACCATTGAAACCAGTTTTAGAAGGATCAATTTCACATTGTAATCCAGCACATTTTGAATCGTCGTTACAAGTGATTCTGATACCAAAAGAAGGTAATACATTGTTGAAGTCACCGATATAGATAGGATTCCATCCGATTTTAACGAAAGTGTTTCCATTGTTGTCAGTGTTGGCTCCAGCAACGTAAGGAGCCCAGTTACCAACTGGGTTACTTTTAGACCCCCAAACACATCCATCGGTAGTAGATACTCCAGGAGCGTTAATATAATAATGGGAAGCAGTAGAAGCCCAATAAGAAGTACCAGGAACGGCAATAGTTTTAGTGTTACCACCATCAATATTAGTTGGAATTAACATGGCTTCATTACCAGGTAAAACAGTTTGACAAAAAGCAACTTGTTGATTAGCTTTATTTGAAACTTGAACAGTACCAGTACCATCAACACATAATGGTTTATCCGAGAAAGGTTTAGAGACTGATCCATCAGAATTACAGTATAATCCTCCATTCATAGATTGAGGATAAGTGTAAGAAGTAGCTGATGGATCCCATTGAGCCATAACTTGACCTGGAGGACAAGCATATGGACAATATTTACCTGGGGTACATTGTTCATCAGGACTCATAGCCCAACCACCATTTGAAGATTGAGGAGTGATGGCAACTAAACCATCATCATTTGGAAAAGAACAGGTGATTGATCTTTTTGTAGGAGCAGCACTTGAAATGGCAATTAATGATAAGATTGCAAAATTAAATAACATTGTTTATAAAGGATTGACTAAAAATATAAAAGGAATGTATAAAGTTAGTTGTCTAGTTTAAAAGATTGTAGTTGTAGTTGAAATTATAGTTGTAGTTGTAGTCTTAATATTTAATGAAAGTAGTTGACTATAACTATTTAGATTTTTTTACTTTTTTGTCTTGGTTAAAGAATATTTTATTCGATTAATCTTACAATATCAAGCCATATTTATATTTCAATCGTCGTCAACTAGTCGATTTGTGACATTTCAAAAAATTTTCACCTCTGGTAAGTCTAGATCACTTGAGTTTGATAGAATATTAAAAGAAATTCACCAAGACGCATACTATTTACTAGATACTCAGCCTGGAGGTTAGAAAAAATTTTCCATAACGTTTATTTTTTCAATGCTAATAATATTTTCTGGTAGCGCCGGCGGCTTAATTTGTCACGATTGTTGACCGTTTTGGTTGCCAATAAGGTTTTGACTGTCGAATTGGGCAGGCAGTCGATTAGGTTTACTGCCAAACTTTAAAGTTTAAAACGAGCAAAAAATATTATGGTTGATTAGACTGTGGTTGATTGTTTGAGAAAAAATATTCTATTGTTTGATAACACCTGATTGGCGGTGGGGCTCTACAACCGAGAGTCTAGACTTGGTGTGTAAACTGCACTAGTTTGGTCGAGAGCCAACAGAGGCAAAAAAAAATAAACAAACATACAAACGCAAACTATGCATGTAATTACTGAAGCACTTCGTAACCAGGAGTAGATCTTCGGCTAAAGTAAATATTGGTGAGTTACTGCTAGTGGTTGTTGTAGCAAGACAATAAAAAAAAAAGTAAAAAAAGACATGGAATACAGTCTAGAATTGCAATAATGAAAAGTATTAGTGAAGAAAAAAAATTAATGAAAAAAAAATCTACAATAGTAAATATTGAAAAACAATGTAGAAAAGCAATACAGAAAAACATTAATAAAACACAATATTGAATCACACAATATTGAAAAACAATGTAGAAAAGCAATATAGCAAAACAATTATATTCTAGGATTGAGCTTCCAAATAGATTCACAAACAATCTAGAACCGCAAGTTACAAACAATACCTAAAAGTATAACTGAAATTTTGAGAACAATAAAAATATCACTAGATTGTTAATCGTTTTTACTAAATCAAGATATCAGGTTAGATAACACTTAATAAAATTTTCCTTGTAGTCTAGTACTCATCAATGAAAGAGCAGAATAATTTTTTTTTTTTTTTTTCATTATTTTTTTCATTTTTTTTGTTGTAAAGGAAATAAAAGTTTTACATTTTGATATAGTTTGAGTTCACTATAATCTTGGTTATTGTAGTATTCTTGGTTCTGTGATTATTCTAGGCTTTGTTTGTTGGTTTGTGTAGTCTTGAATTTGTTTACTGCGCTCTTATCAACATTTTTTAGTATGTCTGTTGTATTATTTTCTGTGATTGTTCATACTCCAAGTACATGGCAACAGATCTAGATCAAACTCTACATTGAACTTTGCGCGAAACCGTTACAAAAATAATTATCTAAACTACGATGTGCAACCAGTTATAGGAGATCCACTAGTTCCAGGTCTAGATTCAACCGCAACCGTTGTGATGGCAAATCTACTCTATTAATTAGTCTTCGAAAAACCTGCCATCTCATAATTTTTCGCAATGACATGGTTATGATCCACTTCGTAAAAATTAATCCCCATGGAATCCCGACGAAAAAGAACGTCACCTCCGGTCGTTGATGCCTCTATATCTATTGCTTATTATCTATACTACCACTATACTATCAATCTATACCGATTATCAAGTTTTGCATCAATCATCATCATCAAAACCCATCGACGTCTACACCTTACCAACAATAAATCGTCTTTCTCTAATACATATTACCCTTCTACAAAAGGGTAAAAAAACTCAAAAAAAAAAAAAAAAAAAAAAAAAAAATCTTCCAAACCACAAATTTTTTTTTTTTTTTTTTTTTTTTTTTTTTTTTTTTTTTTTAATTAGTTTCCATTATACTTTACTATTGTCTATTGGTGTTTTCATTATACTTTACTATTGTCTATTGGTGTTTTCATTATACTTTACCGTTTTCGCTCTCTCCCCGGGTTCAAGTTAGTTTCCACTATACTTTGCAACCGTCACTTTTTTTATGACTAGACTCATATATATCAACTCGTTAATTCGTTATTGTATTCTTGTCTAGTGTTGTTTTTGCCTCTGGTGTTTTGTTGACTGAGGGGAGAGACGCTATCTGTCTCTTAGATAGCGTCTAAACGAGCTAGACGACGTTGAAAATTTGAACCCACGGCTCAAAGTAAATGACTGACAACCAATTTCCCAACTGTTATCGGGAAATTTAATGTCATATCAACACCATATAAGTCTATTGATCAACTAGTTAAACCTCTTATAACCCCCACTGTACCATTAAAAATACTCGGAGTATACCATCGGAAAATAATGAATGTTTTAAATGGAAAAATAACCAAAATTTTACCAATTTTAACGGGGGAAAAATTAACTCCACATTACACTACACTATCAAACTATTCATAACTCATATAATCCCTTTACTTTCTTTAATATTATTGTGATTTTAATTTCATTTTTATACCATTTATAAAATCCCTCCCCCAGAATTTCCTGCATATAGCCAAGAGCGTCAATGAAAGAAAGTTTTTTTTATTCGGGCAAATGTAAACCATACATAAAATTATATTGTAGTAGTAATGAGTGACCAACAGTTGATGGAGGATGTTAGTGAAGCATCGATGGGGTATTTAGATGTGTACGTTAGGTTTAATGATGATAATGAAAAAGATTATTGTTTTCAAAAGAAAGCCAGTGATAAATTTTCCAGTTTATTTGGTATATTTGAAAAATTACCTATAGCATTAAGACCATCATTATTTTATGAGAATAAACCAATTGGTTTTCGAGTCAGTGACTCTCCTGGTTACTTAACAGAAGATGGTGCTCTTTTATTTGATTGGGCTGCTCATAAATTTTCAAGAAATGTTAATAATGATGATATTATATCAAAACATGTTTGGCCAGGTCAATTGATCTTACCAGTATGGGAATTTAAATGGTTCAGATATTATTCATTTGTAAGTTTTTTAATTGTTTGGTTATATACTGATTTACCTGATTCAATTTCCCCAACTCCTGGTTTATGTTTAAGTACTCAAATGATCAATTTAGCAGCAAAATTATTATTTTTCTTTAATTATAATGATGCCGCTGCCGGATTAATTCAAGAAACTTCGACTCCAATTAGTCATGTCACTGAAGCTATATTTTTCACTTTTCATTTAGTAAAAGTTTTAGCCCTTTACTTTGTACTTTATTCGGGGTTATTTAATCCTCATAAAATGTTTGCATTCAAATTTGCTGCCGGTGGAAATAAATTAAATATTACTCGTGAAGAATTAATTGAAGCTGGTTGGACTGGTTCAAGAAAAGCTACCCCAATTGAGTACAAAGAATACTATCGTGATTATAAAATCAAGGAATATGGTGGAATGATCAAAGCTCATCAAGCAGGTTTATTTGACACTTTAAAGGATTTAGGCTGTTTTTTGAAATTGAATGAAGGTTATTCCACTCCTTTAGATACTAAATCTACTTTGAAAGATTTGGAATCTGGTAATTTATTATCATTAAATTATGAATATATTAGTTTATTATCTTCATATTTTGCCGAATATATTCAAGGCAAAGAAGGAAAAGAATTACTGGATTTAATCAAACAGTACAGAAGATATGGTTTATTACATTCAAATGAAAAAATTCAAGCCATTGTACAAAAGAGAAAAAGTTTAGAATTGAAAAAAGATCAATGATTGAAACATCATTGATGAAATAGTTTGATATCTATGAATTCTTGAGACGTATGAATCTTTAGACGTATGAATCTTTAGATTTGTGAATCCATTTAAGCCGTTAATTCACTAATTCACTAATTCACTGAATTTTTTGATTGAAAAATCATCTGTCTTCGTTTCTTCCTCCAGCTTTCCCAGTATTTCACCAAGATTGATTAAATATTGGTTCAAGCTCAGTTCCGACCTATTTAATTTGATTATCTTGTGTAATTGTTGTTTATAGCAGTATTTTAATTTGTCTATAACGAAAAAAAACAAAACTAAAATGATTTCTTATTTTTATAGTAGAAGTAATTTGATAAGCGATGGGATAAAATGTGTCCTTGAAACGGAAGGCCATATTACTTATATAAACAATACTAACCCTAATAAGTTAATCGAATTAATCAATGTGAATAATAAGATCAGCTTATTGAATAATATCGATTATAAACGAATTGAGAAATTACAAGAAATTGAAGATATTGTAGTGGAATTGCATACAAATGAAGGTAGAAGCTGCTTAGTTATAGAAAATCTATCACTAATATTGAATCTGGTAAATTTAGATTACAATTTGATCAATTATCAGCTAATTGAAATTGTAAAATTGATCAAATTAAATAAGATGAAATTGATTATAATTGATGCAACGAAAAACAAATTCATTAGCAATATTGTTGATGAAGATACACTAGTAGGTTAAGGCGGTATAGTAGCTCAGAAAATGTTGAAAATGAATTGTTGATAAGAATCACAACTGTGACTTGAAGAAACAATTAGCGAAACTGAAGCAAAATCTAGTCAGTTGACACAAGATAGAGCACAGTAGGGAAAGAAGCCATACACACCTTGAAAGAGTTCGAGATGTGTGTTGAATGAATACTTCAAAATACTTGGTTAAACTTATTTTAAGTATAATGGAGGCTGGATCAATAATAATTTTACACTATTGATTTGGTTTAAAGGCAAATTAATTGAACAAATGCATCACTATTAAAGAGCTTACAATGAAAATTGGAAAATAGGTAGGTGAAAAGTAGGCTATTAACTAGATATTTATAATTCAATCAAATCGGTTTTCTTTTTGATTGATTATACAAAATGTCGATATAAAGTATTATATTTAATTATATATATAACATATACATATACATTATTAGAAATTCAGGAGAAAATCTAACACCATTGAAATCACCATTGATTTCAAATATTTTATCAAAAACAACAAATATATTAATTAAATTAATAACCAAAAGAAGCTAATTTTTGACTAACTTCAGATTCTTGTTGAGATTGTTTAATTGAAGCTTGTTTTTTGATTAAAGCTTTCTTTTTAGCATAATATTCTGCTGATTTCAATTTTCTCTTTTCTTCTAAAGTATCAACAATTGATTCGTATTTCCAACCAACTGAAGTAGATAATTTACCAACAGTAGTGTATTTTCTACCAGGTTTTAATCTAAGAACTCTTAAAGCTTGAGGTACTACAACTCTCTTTTTCTTGTCATATGGAGGAGGGATACCTTCAAAAACCTTTAATCTTTCTAAAGCGGCTTTACCTCTAGCAGTTTTGTGAGGAATCATACCTCTGATAGCTTTGTATAAGATTCTTGAAGGAGCTCTGAAATGAAATGGACCATGAGTTTTATTATATCTAGTAGCTTTTCTTAAATAATCATGATATTTCAATTTATTTCTGAAAAATTCCCCAGAGATATTAAGTAATTCTGATCTAACAACAACAATTTTTTGTCCATTTAACAATTGTTTAGAGATGATGGAAGCTAATCTTCCTAAAAGGTGGCCTTTACCATCAATAACAACAACCGGTTCGAATGAAGACATTGGGATTAATAATATTTATTAAATTTAATAAATTGTTATAATTTTTGTTACTTGAAAAATTGAAAAAAAAATCATCTCTAAAAATTTACATTGCCCTCGTCACGTGAAACAGTCACAAAAAAATCCAAAAAAGTTTTGCGACATTATTACGACACGCGACATTTAATGGCGACATTGGCGACATAATAGCCGACATTTTGCAACCATTAACAGTATATAGAGTATCGATTAGGGTATGTATAGTAGAGTGTATGTATAGTAGAGTGTATGTATAGTAGAGTGTATGTATAGTAGAGTGTATGTATAGTAGAGTGTATGTATAGTCTAGTTTATGTATAGCTTTGATCTTGATATTGATTGTTTGATATGTACTTTATATATGAATAGATTAACTGTATATGTAGTTTGATTGAGTGTCATGTTACTTGATATCTAGTATTTGCATTTGATTAATGTCATGTTAATTGATATCTAGTATATGTATTTGTTTAAAGGCATGCTATTGATGTCTAAATTAATTAATATCATTCTCAACTATTGCTGAATTAACCACTGATAAAATAGCATTGATTGAAGCTTGACTAACGTCACTATTTATCCCACAACCCCATTTCACCACTTTTTCATTATTTTTGTTCATGTATGAAAGTTGGATGTATGTTGCTGCCTTGGATTGTGAACCTGAACCAAGCGAATGTTCTGAGTAATGTAAAACTTCAAATAATGTTCCAAAATGTTGAGAAATAGCATCCACAAATGAAGAAATTGGTCCATTACCACTACCAGCAATTGAAATTTTACTATCATTTTGTTCAATAATTGCCATTATTTCTCGATCATTATCAGGATTTGTTGGATTCTTAGTCTTGGATATTTCAAAATCATTCAAAATTATTGGACTGGCTACAAGATATTGTTGTTTGAAAATTTCAACAATTTCATCAACTTTTAATTCACGTCCAAGTTTATCAGCTTGACTTTGAACAAGTTGACTAAATGTAACTTGTAATTGACGAGGTAAATCTAATCCTAAACTTCTTAAAATTACCCATGCTGCTCCTCCTTTACCTGATTGTGAATTTACTCTAATCACGGCTTCATATGATCTACCAATATCTTTTGGATCTAATGGTAAATATGGAATTTGCCATAAAGAATCTGGTTTTTGTTTATTGAATCCTTTCTTAATCGCATCTTGATGAGATCCACTAAAGGCGCATACAACTAACGATCCTCCATATGGTGCTCTTGGATGAGTATTGATTTTAGTACATCTTTCACTAATTTCAATTATACCTTCTAAATCAGAAAAATCTAATTCGGGGGAAATACCATGAGTATACATATTTAATGCCATAGTAATCAAATCAACGTTACCAGTACGTTCACCAGATCCAAAAAGACACCCTTCAACTCTATCAGCACCAGCAAGTAAACCAAGTTCAGCTGCAGCAACTGAACATCCTCGATCATTATGAGGATGAACGGAGACAATACACTTTGATCGATCAGAAATATTTCTACAGAAATATTCTATTTGATCAGCATAAACATTTGGCCCAGCAACTTCAACAGTGGCAGGTAAATTGAAAATGATTGGTTCAGAAGTAGTTGGTTCCCAAGCTTTCATCACCGCTTCACAAATCTCAACTGCATAATCTGTTGGAGTATCACTGAAACATTCTGGTGAAAATTCGTAAGTCCAAGCCGTTTTCTGAATTTCGGGATCTGACGAATCTTTGGTTAAAGATCGAATAAGTTTCGTAGTTTCAATAGCTTTGGCAATAGCGTCCTCTTTAGACATATTGAATACGACATCTCTGAACACATCTGAAGTAGCTAAGTAAGTATGAATACAAGCTTTTTTAGCTCCTTTAACCGATTCGACCGTACGTCTAACAAGATGTTCCCTAGATTGAGTTAAAACTTGAATCATAACATCATCAGGAGCATTCTCAACTGCATATCTTGTAAAATCAAAATCAGTTTGTGAAGCTGATGGGAAACTAACCTCAATTTCTTTAAATCCGATATCTAACAATTTATGAAACATTTCTTTCTTTTCTTCAACCGACATGGGATCTGGAAGTGCTTGATTCCCATCTCTAAGATCAGTAGTTAACCATCTTGGTGCTTTTGTTAATTTTTTGTCTGGCCAAGTTCGATCAGGTAACTTTACTCCTTCAAATTGTTTATATTTTACACTTGGATCTTTAAGCATATTTTTGAAACCTAATACCCTAGGAGGTATCGACTTACATCTTATCACAGATGTCGAGAAAAATCGTTGAAACATGTTGGTTATCAAATTATTTCAAGAATTAAATTTGATTAATAAATTTTCATTCAACTACTTAAAAAATGCCGATTCAGGGCCGGTTTTATAGAAGAAATACAGTGGGGGTGATTTTTTGAAAAGTAAGGCAATTTGGGTAAATTTATATTATTATAGAGGGGATTTAATAGCAGCCACATGGTTTACTCCTCCATGACTCATTATTAGAGTTTGTCAAACCCAAACTTTTGTCTTCTAGAATAATCTCAATTAGTGTTGGTTATGATGACTCAATATCATACTCGGTGTTGTGTAGAAAGTAGTAGAAGTTGTGTAGCAAATAACAGCAGTGTCAATATGACATTAGAAGTTGACACTAAAGACCAAGAAATGTGGCAATAACTTGTGTAGAAGTAGCAGATCAGTGACGAAAGAGTAAGTAACAAACTGCAAGTACGAGGAGATTAGATACCAAGTGAGCCAGATCACACAATGAAGAACAAATACAAGTGTAAATACGAAAATTGAAGTAAATGGAAGGTAAAACCAGTATCAACAAACTACTCTCCATATTTTTGAATTTTACTACTACTACTACAAACTTTTGACTTTTTACAAAAATTTACAATTTTTTTAGAAATGTGTTAATCTAATAAATCGTAGAAAACTAACCCCGTGTAATTGAAACAAAGATGCAGTCAACCTACTTGATTTAGCTTTTACTTTCAATTAAACCAGATTGACTACTGTTCTACAAAGTCCTCGCAATAAACCTTAATATTAAGTGCACACGATGCTTGGTCCATAAAAGCACCAGTCTCCAAAAATGGATGAGAGCATCGATGAAGCGATGCTCAGTTGAAACTAGAACCATTTATCTGATTTTAAAACTACAGTTGCTGAAAAGCGATGATATATAGTCTCACCTATTGTAAACTTATAGTAATCCTAACAAAAAAAAAAAAAACAACAAAAATAGGAGAAATTTCCTTAGCAACAACTACAATCATCTGCTAAATATTCTACACTCTTACGTACATATATAACCCTATAAAACTACCTTTCCTGCCTCCAAATCAAGTTTTTGCTGCCTGTAGATTCCAACAAGATGCCTCCTGCATATAATCAGATGAGATGAGATGGAGAAACAAATTTCAAAAATTAATTTTTCACTTTACAGTAATAAATATATTAGTTGCTATCAATTGGAAACTGTTAATACGATAATTATGGCTAAATCATCCAAATCATCTACTAAGGTAGATAAGAAAACCGAAAAGAAGATTGTTAAGAAGCAAGAATCGAGCTCAGAAAGTTCAAGTGAATCTTCATCAAGCTCTTCTTCAAGTTCAGAATCTGATTCTGATTCTGATTCTTCATCATCTGAGGAAGAAGAGAAAGTTGTTGAAAAGAAGGTAGAAAAGAAGGTTAAAAAAGTTGCTAAAAAAGCAGAATCTTCAAGTTCTAGCTCAAGTTCTAGCTCAAGTTCATCTGAATCTGAATCTGATTCTGACTCCTCATCATCCTCTTCTTCAGATGAAGAAGAAGAAGAAGAAGAAGAAGAAGAAGAAGAAGAAGTTAAAGAAGAAGTTAAAGTAGTTGTTAAAGATACCAAAAAAGATAAAAAAGAGAAAGTGAAAGCTGAAAAAGAGTCAAGTTCTTCAGATTCTGATAGTTCATCATCATCATCATCTGATTCTGACAGTTCATCATCATCTGATTCATCATCAGACTCAGACTCAGACTCAGACTCAGACTCAGATTCAGACTCAGAAGAAGCTGAAAAAGAATCTGAAAAGGAAGAAGAACAAGTTTCTAAAAAGAGAGCACAAGAATCTGATTCTTCCGAAGAACCTGAAGCTAAAAAGGCTAAAGTCGATTCAGAACCAGCCACTCTTTTTGTTGGTAGATTATCTTGGAATATTGATGATGATTGGTTAAAGAGAGAATTTGAATCAATTGGTGGGGTTCTCTCAGCTAGAGTCATCATGGATAGACAATCAGGTAAATCAAGAGGGTATGGTTATGTTGATTTTGAATCAAAAGAATCAGCCGAAAAAGCTTTAAATGAATTACAAGGAAAAGAAATTGATGGTAGACCAATCAATTTAGATATGTCAACATCTAAACCTCATGCTACTAATACTAATAATGATAGAGCCAAAAAATTTGGTGATGTTCCATCTCAACCATCTGATACTTTATTCATTGGTAACTTAGCATTTAATGCTGATAGAGATGAAATCTTTACCACTTTTGGTGAATTTGGTACTGTTATTTCATGTAGATTACCAACTCATCCTGATACTCAACAACCAAAAGGATTTGGATATGTCCAATTCTCATCAGTTGATGAAGCTAAAGCAGCTTTAGAAGCCATGAATGGTGAATACTTATTCAACAGACCAATTAGATTAGATTATTCTACTCCAAGAGATAATGCTCCATCAGGAGGTCGTGGTGGTTTTGGTGGTAACCGTGGTGGTGATAGAGGTGGTCGCGGTGGCCGTGGTGGTTTTGGAGGTCGTGGTGGTTTTGGAGGTAGAGATCGTGAAAGATCAGCTACTCCAACTAGAGCTCCTCAAACTTCATCATTCCAAGGGGTCAAAAAAACTTTTGATTAGTTGCATTTCAATACCGCATTAGTTCTATAAATGAATTATTCTTTTATTATCATCATCTTCACAAATTATATAATCGATTAGATTATTTTGTACATTATTTTTAAGTATGTTAAATATAAGTTTTAAAAAATCTGGATAAGACGATTAAGAGTTAATTACCATATCTGGTAAAAATTATGATTTTTCAATTAACCATATCTGTTAACATTAATAATTTTTATAACCATATTTGTTACTATTAATAATTTTTCAATCATATTGAAGAATCAGATCTCTTGTTAATTTTCAATTATGTTCAATTATTACCTATAACCACAAAGACAATGCTATTTTGGCAATTTTTTGTTTCCTTTTACTATTTAACAACTTTGACTAGTTTACTTAGTCCCTCTACCATATGACCACTGCCATTTGGCAGTGGCCATATGGTAGATGTTAATCTTTGTAGATCTAATCTGTCAAAATTTCCGGATTAGAGAAGTCCGGTTTACACCCTAAACGATAAGGCACTAAACATCCAACATTAATCAAAAGGGGCTCAATAACGCTGGCGATGATGGAAACAATAGCAAAAACAATTAATTTGATGTATGTAGTTAGTCATCTACCTTGTTACCCCAGTTAACTCTATCTTATATGTCGATTTTGCCGCCATGATTTAAGTTTTTTTTTGCAACCAATGCCAAGATAGGACCCCTTGAAAATGTGTAACCAATGAATGAAAAATGGAGCTGTCAAATGAAATGATAGTGCATGAAGATATACGAATGATTGTATTACAATTTGTACTATATATATTTATCAAATAAATTAGTAGAATCAATACAAATAAAAAATATTTTCAATTTCAATTAAATAACTTATCAATAAACTAATTACAAAAGTTTTATTACTAAAATTGACATACATCAACTCTTATTGTAAAATTTCAAAATCTAGCTATTAAAACAGCTCCAATCACATTAACAATACCTATTGATACAGTATTATAAACTTCCCTTATCTCAATATAATCCCTTACAACAATCAATCAGAAAATTAAAAGAAACAAAGAAGAAAATTAAAAGAAACATGTGAAAAAAAAAAAAAAAAAAAAAAAAAAAAAAAAATAAAAAAAAAAAAAAAAAAAAAAAAAAAAAAAAACAAACCAACACTAAATAAAATAAAAACCACACCCCCCAGATTTTTCATTTAACCATGTTTCATCTAATAGAAATACTATTATCATATTTATCTTGCTATTATCTCCTTTATTTTTTTTTTGATTATTCTTCGGATAAAATTTTTCGGTTATCAAAATTTTTTAATTTATTTGCCGATTACGTAAGCGAACTTAATTTTTAATTTCGTTCTAAAATACGTCAAATTTTTTAGTTATAGTTTTTTGTTTGTTAGACGAATAAGTTTGGTTTAATTTGGAATAAGACTGAAGTAAGACGACATACACTAATCGGTGTAAGCTAGTTTGAAGTAAGACGACATACACTAATCGGTGTAAGCTGCTAGTTTGTTCTTTTTTTTTTATTGAATCTTGCTGAGAAGTTTTGTTAAAGGCTGTTTCATACCACGAAGGTCTATTACAGAAGTTGGGTTTTATTGAAAACATATACAAAGGGAACCCGGTACTCGAGGTTGGAATTTGAACCAAACCAGTTTTCAAGTATCCAATATTTGGACTTCGAGACTCTTGAATTATTGTTGCCCAGTCATTCAAGCTTGATTAGTTATCTTGTCATACGCAACCTCGTTTAATCAATAATTATTGTTGCCCAGTTATTCAAGCTTGATTAGTTATCTTGTCATACGCAACCTCGTTTAATCAATCAAATCCGTCGATAAAGGCTCTATTGCTCGACATAGTGCTATATTATTGAATTGAAGCTGTATCCCTGGAATTTAGCTTCTTTTATTACATACAATTCATTGATTTGGTGCTTGTAACTTGAAGCTTTGGCTTATCTTAATCACATTTGAAAATTTACCACACCCTAGACAAACTTTCACATTATCTGTTGATAAAATCCATCGACCAAATTAGCTTTATATAGTCTTATTGGTTATTTATTACTGTCCAATACTCAAATTCAATAACTTGTTGCTATCATTTATTGACCTAAATCAAGAAACCAAACAATAAGTGATACTAGCATCGATTACTTCAATTATTTTCTTTACATATATTCCAGTTGGTTTGCTGAATTGATTACCTACATATATTAACTTATCAGATTTGTGTTTACAATGCGGAAGGTAGTATCAAAAATACTCCCAAATTCGTCTAGTTTATCTTCAAATTTAAGTTTAATTCTGAACTTCAGACTAGATTATAATTCTATTGATGAATTCTACATCGATCTAGATTTACCTCATAAAACTTGGCTTCCTGGAGATGAAGTAAGTGGTCAAATCATTTTTGTCACCAAAAAAAATTTGGTCAATATTGCTGTCACTTTAACTTTGGCAGGAACCATCAAAATTAACCCATCAAGTCATTCAAAATTAAGAAGTCTAAAGCATACTCTATTCAAGCATACCATAACAATTTATGGTAATGACGGTAGTAATTTACCTACCGGAGATTTTTCAAATGGTTTACACAAAGGAGAACATCGTTTCCCTTTTATTGTTAAACTACCAATAAAGAGAATATTTACTTCAATTGATTTTGGTCGTGGTTCTATTAGTTACACACTTACATCTGCAATTGGAAGCACTCCACCAAAATCAACAGTTTTTAATTCATCATTGTCATCAAACGTTACTAATTCTTCAATAAAATCAACAACTTCATCAAATTCCCCACAACTGGAATCTTCGAATGATAGTCACGGTGGTGGAAAATTCTTCAAGTCAAAAAACATATCATTATCAACGAATCCTAACCACATAAGTGAAAAAATAATCAACATTATAAGTCCTATAGATGTATCTGTACTACCGCCTCCAAAACCAAAAAGACTCATTGTTCGAGATCCTCAGAAAATGACAAAGAACTTATCCAAAATTCAATCCACTGCTAGTACAATAACACAATCTACAATATCCTCAGGCGATTCTATTTCCAGTCATTCTGCTATAAATGACAACCACTTTGGTTCTAATAATAATACACCATCCTCTATTAATAATTCAGATTCTCATTCTCATGCAAATCATAACATAAATATTGATCTCCCATCAACTATTAAACACAATGGGACAACATCATCCACAACATCCTCGACTCGATTCAAATCAATTAAAGTTTCTTTAGAAATTTCTCAACGGGGCTATATTCGAGGTGAACTGATTCCAATCAAAATATCTTTAAACCATACGAGACCATTGCAAGATTTAAATGGAATCATTCTCACTTTTGTCAGAGTTTGTAGATTGGATAATGGACCTGATGGTTATCTAGAATCATTTAGAAAAGACTTACAACAATCAATTTTGCCATTATATGTTGATCCAACTTCCCTAAAAGCTGAAGTGAATACATCTGTTCGAATACCACCTGATGCTTTTCCTTCTATTGTTGGATGCCCATTGGTATCATTCCAGTATTTTATTGAAGTTTTAGTGAATTTGTCAGGGAAAACTGTTGATATACAAGGAAGCAATAATCATACTAATACTCCTACATTATTAGAAAATACTGGAGATAATTTGGGAACTCCAACTAGTGAAATTGATAAATTCAAGTTCACTAATACCAATGAACGTTCAACCTTCATTAATACCGATAAATTCAAACGATCGAAGAGGTTTTTACAATTGAATACTGAAATCATTGTGGGAACGCATCGACTGGAAAAGATGGAAAATGCATCGATTAACTCAAGATCTTCCACAACAAATTTACCATCTCCATCTCCACAAAATGGAACATCTTTACCTGGTAGTCCAGCTGTTGATGTTCTGTCCATTCCATCTCTTCCATGTCCAAATCCAAGTCAACCCTTAATTTCAGCCATTCCTGAATCAATTGAAGCAAGCTTTCAATCCCCACCCTATGTAATACCGAATTATAATGATATTAATATGACTGTACCATTACCAAATCAATCTGATTTGTCAGAAAAAGAACGATTAAGAGCTCATGAACAAGCTTTAATGCCAAGTGCTCCCGACTTAGAAGAAGATGGAGAAGATGAACAAGCAATAAGTCCAATTCAAGATGATATGCTAGCACCAGTGAATCAAACTCCAATTCAAAACAATGAAAATAATCAAGATCAATATCAATATCAATTTTTCACTAATCAAAATAATGTGGTTAATGATGAAGAAAATTTATATAATATACCTTGGGCAAATATTCATACCAATGTCGATTATGTACCGAAATATGAAAATTCAGAGGACGATAGATTAGTCACTTCTACAACTATTGGTGCTGGTACCAGTAGTAATGAGGGTGAAGGTGCTAATCGATGATTCGCTAGATGTTCAATTGAATATATGATAGTTAAGTTTATAATGATTTATAGAGCTATTATATGACGATGTTTCAATGACCATTAAATAGGTCTCTTAATCATCTACAATGGGTTCCTAGTAATTTCAATTATATTAATAAAACTATAATGATTAACTTTGCATTAATCGACCAACTCATCTCAAATTTTCAAAATTTAATGATGAACTCATCTTCACTTATCTACTACTAATGGCATCTGATTAGTATATGAATCTACCTTAAATGATTTTCGACTAAACTCCTTGGATCAATTGGTGAACTTCCCTCAATTCCTCTACTATTTGACTATAATCTTCACTTAATGTATCATATTTTGTCTCTAAATTTTCAATATCACTTACCAATTGATTGATCTTGAGCTCATGGTTACTAATCTTGGTTAAGTTTTCTTTCAAACCTTTCGATGTTTCGTCTAATTTGCTGGTATGTTTGTCAATGGTAGCCTGAAGAAAGTGATTCTTATTAATTAGCGATGTAATCTCGTATTCTTTATCGGTTAATTCTTGAGATTTCTTATCGTAGATTGATTTCAATTCAAAATATTTGGCTTTATGATCTTCAGCCTGCTCTTTCAACTGTTGAATCTTTTCATTAAACTTGTTCATGGTTATACTATTCAAATTTCTTCAACAATCGTTCGATTGTTAAATGAAGAAATTAATTGGATTTTCAAGTTTTTGATCCCGATTTGGAAATAGAGATCGATCCAAAATAAATAAAAATTAATTTTTAATTTCTATTATAATATATAAATTAATAAGAGGATATACACGCTATAATTAACTTTCTTGACTAGTAAGGTATAATTGTTTTTGTAAACTAGTAACACTTTGTTTCAATTGGTCACGTTCTTGTTTAATAATGTACAAATCAGCTTCTAAATCTTTAACTTTCATATTATAATGGGCATTAGTGATTTCATCATCTTCGTCACCTTCTTGAATAGTTGCTGGAAATGTTGCATCACCTTCAACAAGGGGAGTTCCATCTCTAGAGCTAACTCTTTTTTTAGCTTTTTTGAAGATTTTTAATTCATTATTTTCTTTCATTAATTTTTCGAGTGAAACTTTTTGAGATTCCAATTCTTCTTGATTTAATTTAAGTGCTTTTGATGTATTGTTAACACTTTGTAAAGCATCACGATATTTTTCTTCAATAGTTTTTAAACTAATTAATTTTTCTTCTAATTCTAATCTTAATTGTTTAATTTCATTTGAAGATTGAATATCATTTTCTTTAGAAATTCTTAATAAATCATCAATTTGTTTTTGTAATTGATTAATAACTTGTTTTTGTTGTTGTTGATTATCATTGAAACTACCAGGAATATCATGGGTCAACCCTCCAGGAGCTTGACGTGCTTGCCATGCAGTAACTAATGATTCTAATTGTCCACTAATTTCTCTCTTCGATCTTAACCCACTAACAATTGATCTTGAATCACTATGATTAGATGTATTTACTTCAGTATCATCTTCAATAATTTCATCTTTAGTAATTGTTTTATAATTTTCAAATTCCAATTGTAAATTTTCATGTTTAGCTTTCCATTCATTTAATTCTTTAGTTAATTCTTGTTGATCTAATAATTGATTTGTTAATTGAGTAATTTTTTCTTCTTGTGATTCAATAATTTTTTGAAATTTAGATAATTCACCAATTTGATTATTCATAAATGGTTCAAATTCTTCTTGTTTTTGTTTTAATGATAAATTTTCTTGTTGTAAATGTAGTACTCGATTATTTAATTCCATTCTTTCCAATTTATATTTACCTAATTCTGGGACCAAAGATTGAGGTGACGAATTTTCATCAATAACCAATTCTTTAGGATCAATAGCTGCTTTTAAACTATTAATAACGTCATCCTTTTCTTGAACTTGTTCTCGAAGTGGCGCTAATTCTTTCTCATGATTACTTATTAATTTTTGATTTTCTTCTTCTAATTGACTAATTTTTTCTGAAGCTTGTTGCATTTGAGTTTTGGTACTAGATTTCAATCTCGTTAATTCGGATGTTAATTCATCAATAAGTTGTTTCACTCCATCAGGGGTGGTTTGTTGTCTAGTGATTCCATTCGAAACTGGAGCTATTGGACCATTTCCACCTGTCAACTCTTTTTCACCAGACCCAGCATATTCTTGTGAAGGTTTTCCATTAAAATTAGATTGAAGATCGCTAGAGTGTCGTAAATCTGATGCAAATCGATGATGATCTGGAGTATTTGTCCCATCTTTAATTGATGTTACATCAACAAATTCAGGATTATTTGATATATTCCTATTATTAGCTTGATTTTCACTATGAATAAGAGCTGCCACACCCCCAAGAGCACCCCCATCAACAGAAACACCTCTTGCAATACTTGAATATGGGTTCTCATTTGCAGAACTCGAAACAAGAGGATCTAAGCTTTTACGTAATGCTTTTGTATCTTCATCATTTTCTGAAACAATATTTCTAGAAGGTGATTGATCTAAATTGACTTCTGGTAAATTTGCTGTTGGTTTAATCAAAGGAGAAGCAGCAGCCGAAGTAAATTCTTCTGTATTACCAACATTACCTGATAAAGATCTGGCATGATTTTTATAATAGTCACTATTTTTAGCGGAAGCAGCTTTTTTAGAATTAGATTTAATAGTTGTTGGTTGATCAGTTAAAAATCGATCAATAATATCAACATCTAATTGATAAATCATAGTTCCATTTTCGGTACCTAAATAAGTATCATAAGTATCAAAATCTTGAGGATCATCAGAAACATAATCATTTTTATCACCACCCATAATAACAATTTTGTTATATTTTGGAATAAAAGTCATGGTATGACCACATCTTGGACCAGGACCATCAATTGCTCCTTCATCAATTAATTTTGACCAAACATTAGTATTTAAATCTAAGACATATAAACTAGAATAAATTACCCCTGAAAAATCGTTACCACCATAAATATATAATTTATCATTAGCAACACAACATGAATGTTCATTAGTAGCAGGAGGTAAAGCTCCAGAAGTTGGAATCTGTTGCCATTTATTAGTAATGGCATCAAAAGTCCATAAATCATTAGAAACTTTTTCATTATTATAAACCCCACCAAAAACATATAATTTTGATTTGTAAACTGCCATTGAATGATTAGTTAAAGGAGGAGGTTTAAAATTATTAGCAGGTTCAATAATTTCCCATTTTGCTTTTGAAGATTTAAAAGTATTTAATTCAAAACAATATAAATCATTATAAACTTGATTTTCTAATTGACCACCAAAAAGATATAATTTTGAACTATTATTATTTAAAGAAATAACTTGTAAAGTATGACCATATCTACCATTTGGTTTGGATAAGATATGACTTGGAATAGTATACTTATTATTATTAATATTGAAAAGATAAAAATTATTATCGGGGAAACCATCGATATCAGTATCAACGGTATCACCACCATAAATTATGAAAGCATTACCACATAAAACTGCGGCATGACCTACTCTAGCAGGAGGAGTTTGCATATTGACGATATCAATAATATTAGCTTCATAATTAGTAATTTGATGTTTTTCAATTTTTGGAGTAATTTTCCAAGTATCACCAAATACTGAACCTTCTTTTAAACCTCCCATTAAAAAAAGTTCATGTTTATCAGAAGCAATTGAAGAAGCGGCATGTCTGTATCTTGGAAATGGCGAGTTTAATAATTTGAATCTTAACCAAGGAGTTGAAGCCATTGATTTTGTTTGATTAATTAAAGGACTATGATTATAACCATGAAAATTATGAGTTGAATCAAAATTTGAATCAATTTTTGTTGATGAAATTAAATCATAATTTATGACATAATTACTATCATCATGATTTTGATAATTATTACCTGATTTATGTTGTTCCAATTGATTTAATTTCCCCTGATCTAAACTTGGCATAATATTTGATTTTGAATTTAAAGAAGAAACTTCAGAATTTGATTTTTTTTTATTTGATTTACTAAATAATCGAGCCATCAATCAAAGATTCTTTTGTTTGAAATAGACCCTTGTTTTCACAATAAATTACTTTGATTTATTCGTTGATTAATTAAAAAGAAAACTAATAATTAAATTTTGGTTGTAAAATCAATGAAAAAATAAAAATCACCAAAACAAAAGAAAAAATCCCAAAAAAAAAAAATAAATTCCCAAAAATTAAAAGAATTGAAAGTTTTACAATAGAAATTAAGATAGTTTAAGTAACTTTTTGATAATTAATTATATCATTCATTTAATTTCATCATATACTTGAATTGGTTGTCTTGTTTAGGACTTTTATCCATTCCAATTGGTTGATTATTAACTATTTCAGAGTCGATTGCCTAATTAGGCAAGTTGCCTATTTCCAAATTAGGTAATGGGATAAGTTTTAATGGAGCCGAACCATTACTAAACCAGTAGAAAGTAAAGAACAACTAGATAAATAATAAACAGAAATAGTAATAAGAACAATTAACATTAACAGCAATAATATCTTATGATGTTTAGGCGTACACTACAATACAGTATACTGCATTATACAATTTACATGAATATAATGCATAAACATAAATAAAGAAAGAAATAAATAAATAAATAAATAAATAAGCATATATACATATAAACAAATATACATATAAATAAACATATATATATATATATATATATATGTATATATACATACATATATGTTTATAAAAATGTCTATATATTTTTATAAAAATGTTTATGTTTATAAAAATGTCTTTATCTTTGTTTTTATCTATGTGGCGTTTGCTTGAAGCTTTGAAGTTCTCTACACAATTTTTGTTCATGACGTTGTTCATGGCATTGTTCATGGCGTTTGTTCATGGCGTTTGTTCATGGCGTTTGTTCATGGCTTTTGTTCATGGCTTTTGATTTGATTCATGGCTTTTCTCGATCGTATCTACCTCTTCTTAATCATATCCCCAACCTATCTTCATCTAATCCATTATCACCCTTATCTTTCCCATAATGTAAAGATTCTATTTTTAGAAGTCGTCTAAAGTTGGTGGTTGATGTTTTTTTTTAATGTCAATTTTTTCGACTTAGTTGTGTCATAATTTGTGACATAAATGTCATAGAATCGATACATTTTTCATTGATATTATTATTGGATAAAAGCAATATAGAGTCAAAGCAATAGATTGTTGAATGATATCATATTTATGCGGTGGAAGTAGTTTATTTACGGCTGAATAACATTTTTGGACTTGTTATTCCAATTTTGAATATTCAGCCAGCCAGCATAAATAATTTTTATGGAGGTTTTTATCCAATACACTAGAGAATAAGGTAATGGAATACCTAAATTGGGGTTTAAACTATATAGGTTGTGTAATATAAAACTCGTTTCAATTAAAACCATTTTCTGGGGTTCAATCCAGCAAATTACCTTACTTATAGTAATCTATAACCTATATTTCATTTCAATGATTTTTTATAGTAGCCAAAATAGTTTTCATAACTCATAAAGTACTGTTTACAACACATAGAGTACTGGTATAACACACAGACTACTCTTTAAAACACACAGAGTACTGTTGAAACATACTCTTTATAATACACGAAGTACTGGTTAAAATCACAGAGTACTGTTATAACACACAGACTACTCTTTATAATACACGAAGTACTGGTTAAAATCACAGAGTACTGTTATAACACACAGACTACTCTTTATAATACATAAAGTACTCTTTATAAGTATTTGCAATATCAATGATACAGTTTTTATTGGGTTTTTTTTACTTTTTATGGGAAACAAGTTTGATTAGTTTAATATTTCTTTGGGAATTTCCAAGTTTATGTATGGGGCTAATATTGGGAATGTATAGTTTGGTTTTCAACTATAGTTACGATTTATGATATTTGACTTATCAATAATAATTTATGATTTATGATTTATGATTTATGATGTACCAAATATGATAATATACATCAAATAACACCAAAATTGTAGTAATTTGATCTAGATACCAAATTTCTTATTCATAACCAAGAAAAGATTGAAAGTTTACCTCATCTATAATTACAGTCAAATCGATTGGTTGAACCTTCAGTTATTCTAATCACTGTCGAATCACTTGATTGAACTTTTTTGGGGAATTATTACACTATGAAATTATTGAACCCCATGATTAGTTTACTAAACTGGTTGTTCCATTCACTCAACCTCAATCACCATATATCCAAACTGATGCTAATTATTTGTCTTTGGCATGAATCGTTTAATTATTAACCCTCCTACAATATGATTTCTATAATTTCACAGTAAAAAGTGAAACAGGAATTAATCTTTAACTTGAAATTGGAAAATAAAAAGTTTATCTATCTTCTTTCCTGAAAAACTTCCCAAAATTTTTAAAATTTTCATTAAACTTACTTATATTGTTTTCCCCATTTATGGCAAAATCCCGGAATCCTTTTTCAATATTTAAATTAATTTTATTGATTGGTAATAAATTAGGTGACTTGATTTCTGGTGTTGCAGAGGCTTCATGAGAATCACGTTGAATTTTCTCTTCTTCCATATTTGCTAATAAACTTGAAGATTTAACTAATAAGTCATTTTCTATTGTTAATTGTAACTTGAAATTTTCAAGATATTTTTGATTTGAATTATAATCAACTGATTTCAACTTTAATACTTTCATAAAATTGGATATTGAGCTATCCTTTATTAGTAAGAAATATTGCTCAATCAAATTTTCTACTGGTTCATTTGGAACCATTAATAATTTTAATAATGATTCCAACATCCCAAACTGCGTATTCACAAACTTCGTGTATGATTTAGAAGTACCTTTGTGATTGTATTCTTGATCATTGACCTTGCTACCATAATTTGCATCGGAATACAATGTAAATGTCAATGCAACAGATTTGAAGATATCTATGTCTAACAATATTTGCTGCAACATTACAGTTTTTAAAGGCTTGATATGCAGCAAATTATTAGCTAACGAATTAATAACTAATTCAACTGTCTTATCACAAACATTACGAACATAACTTTCACGAATAATTAATGGTAATGTAAGCATAATATTATTTTCTTTCACAATGGTAGTTAAATCTTGCATGTAAGTTGATATATCAGTAACTGAATCTAATTGTTGCCAATTTTGGTTAACGAATTGTCTCCAAACAGGTTTCAAATTTTCACTAATTTTTGTTATTAGACAAGAAATCGACCTATTGATCAATCGGTAATAAACATCTTTTATAGAATCAAACGAAGGAATTCTTGGTTTAAATTGTGGTTGAATTAGGTTGAGAAATTTATCTGACAAGTCGTCAATATTATTGATAATGTAATCACCAGTATTTAATAACATAGTGATATATTTGATTGCTTCCAAAGTTAATAAATCTTCTTCATTAGATGGCAATATTGGTAAAAGTACCCTTGTGTGATACTCAAAGAAATACTTAATGAATAATTGACATAAATCTACTAATATTGCACCATTACTCAATTTTAAAATCTGAGTGAGAATTTTTTGAAAAGTTTTGAATAAATCAATTGAAGAACTAGCAATATTAGGAACGGTATTTACTTTCAATATTGTCATAAACTCTTGCTGTGTTTTTGAATTCGATAACTCCGAAGGCAATTGAGAAGTTGAAACATATTCAACAAATTTTGATTGTAAAACTTTATCTTGCTCTTGAACCCAAATAGTTAAATATGGTTCAAATACTGAAGATATAATTTGATTAAATTGGGGAGATTTGAATTTTTCTTCCAAAGAACGTTCAAAATCCAAAGTATGATGTAAATTATCTAAAATAGTCTGAGAATTAACAAGGCCATTTCTTTTTGAACTTAATAACTTATTCAAATCGGTTTTGGTTAATTGACAGAATAATTTCGAAAATTCCAAATCGACATGCCAACTTTGTGGGAAAACTGTATTCATAGTTGCTTGAACTGTTGATAAGATGTTATTAAAATAGATATATCGTCTGCTCAAATTTTCCAAAGATCCAGCTTCATCATAATTATTGAAAATCACTTTAATATCTTTCAATTGATAATTGTAATACCAAGTCAATAGCTTTTGTTGATATTTTGGATCAATTAATTGTAAAATTTCACATCCAAACTTCAATTGTTCTTCGTGATCATATTTATTGTTAACAAACTCTTCAAAATCAGTGAAGATATCATCGACTAATTTATGTTGACTTTTCATCACTGTCAAGCTCAATTGATTAATTTCGTCAATTGATTTATATGGTTGAAAAAATGTCAATAATTCTTTAATAACACTTAATGATTGTAAGATATTTTCATAATTCCGAGTCGGTATTATACTAATTAGAGTATTATTAGCACTGATCATCATCTGCAACCTTTGTAAAACCGTCATACTCAAAACTAAATTTTTCTTATACTGATCCAATTGTTGGATTGAGCTTGTCATGGAAGAAATCGTTCGCTGAGTATCAGCAGAATCAGATTTAACCTTCTTTATCATCTCTATCAACTGTTCGACATTGTTTCGTACTGTGAAATCATCACGTTCGCTATTATACTTGTTGATTTGATCGTTG
This sequence comes from Suzukiozyma pseudoglaebosa, assembly GCA_030705115.1. Lineage (NCBI taxonomy): Eukaryota > Fungi > Ascomycota > Pichiomycetes > Serinales > Debaryomycetaceae > Suzukiozyma > Suzukiozyma pseudoglaebosa. The sequence continues at coordinate 10,589 of JANIWI010000021.1, read as the reverse complement.
ATTTCAGCGTCTAGTTGATGTTTATAGTGATTGGTGTAAGCTAGCAATTCGGAAATTTCGTCCAACAGTTCAGGCGAATCAAACAATTGATATAAATGTTGTCTTGGATCATAATCAACTGTATCCATGCTAATGCTTAGAAAGAGCAAATAAATGTTAACCACTGAGTCTATAAGTTCAACTTGCGATCAACTGAAAAATTTGGCTAACCACTAACAAAATTTAAAAATTAATATCATTTGACAAGTATCTGTTTCTCATGAGAAAGCTAGTGAAGATCTGCGGTATAAAGACTGAAGAGGCTGCTGCTGAGGCTGTTGAATCCGGTGCTGATTTTTTGGGAATGATTATGGTACCTGGTCGGGCAAGAACAATTGATATTGATGTAGCCCGTCAAATCAGTGAAATGGTACGAAATAAGAGAAAAATGGCAGATAGACAATTTCAAACAATCAAGCAGATAAATGATTATCTTAAACTACAAAAGTTTGATAGTTTCAAACAATATAGTGAAAAATTGGCCGAATTAATCATTGAAAATGGACCATTTTCAGTTGGAGTATTTCGAAATCAAAATCTCAAAGATGTATGGAACTTAGCCGAGATAGTTGGACTAGATTGTATACAATTACATGGGAATGAGGATAAACTTCAGTTTCTTCAAGCTAATGATGGTAAATACTTAATAAATCCAAGATATGTAATTCCTCAAGATATTGAAATTATGAAGAATCATTTCAGTCAATACCATAAGTTTTCTAGTTTCGGATTACCATTATTAGATTCAGAAGCCGGGGGAGAAGGTAAAGTCATAGATTGGAGTTTAATTAATGATTTACATTTTGGTAATTTTTTATTAGCAGGAGGTTTAACTCCAAAAAATTTACATCAAACTCAGGATTTGAAGAATTTGTTAGGTTACGATGTTAGCGGAGGAGTAGAAGATGAAAATGGGTTAAAAGATTTACAAAAAATTCGAGATTTTGTTAAAATTGGAAAATCGTTATAATAATTAAATATACAAGGGGGACGATGGGGTTAGCTTTTATTTTTGAGTTGAATAATTTGTAGCTTTCCTCTTCAATCAGCTTGATCCCAATTACCTGTTCTTTGTTGTTTAGGCACTTGTGGACCTCCAGCACGTTTAGCCATAATAATTTGATCAATTGAAAGAATAGTATTAGTTGCCTCGACAGCCAATGCAATAGCCGATTTCTTTGAAGCATACAAATCATAAATACCAATAGTTGAAACATCAACTACCTCTTCATTATCAATGTCAATACCATATATCAAATTATCTTCTTGAGAATGAGATGCATACAATTTCGATAACATTTCTGAAGAATCAAATCCTGAAGTTTCTGCTAATACTCTAGGTATAACTTCAAAAGCTTTTGCGAAATTTTTTATAGCTAATTGCATTAAACCAGGAGTTTTTTCCCCGTATTGGGTAATTAATTTAACTAACTCTATTTCAACTGCTCCAGCACCGGGTAATAAACGATTATCTTTAATCAAACCTTTGATAGCATTAACACCATCATCAATAGCTCTTTCAATATCATCCAAATTATTTTGAGTAGCTCCTCTTAAGATAATTGTTGAAGTTCTCGAAATTGAATCATCTTGTCTGAAAATGGTTACTCTATCACCACCAATTTCTTTAGTTTCAATGATATCAATAGTACCCATTTCATCTGGCATTGGAGCTCCTAATCTTGGTAATGGAGTTGCACCACAAACTTGACAAATTCTTCTAATATCAAATTTTGAAGGTACTTTCAATACTAAGATTTTATATTTATTGAAAAAATGTAAAGCTAAATCACCGATAGAAGAACCGGCAATTACAACCTTAACCCCACTATCAGATATTTCTTTTACTAATTGATCTAATTGATGTTCTTCACCTTTTGTAAAATCTAACATTTCTTGAGCATTATGTAATAATACAGTACCTTTAGTTTCAGTAGTTGAAATATCAATTGGACTTGTGAAAACGACAACTTTTGATTTCTGATCAATGTTTTTGACACTACCTTCAGGTTCTCGAGGGAAAACCATCCCTTTAATAACTTGTGATTGATTTAATGAAGCTCCCATAATTTTTACCACCCGGATTGAATCAATATTAAAATTAAAAGGGTTTTTTGGATTTAATACTTGTTGAATCGATTCGACCACCAATTTTGTTATAATAGATTCATTACCATACTGTTTTGCAGAAATGACTGGTTTAATTACTTTGATTAATTGGTCTTTATCCATAAAATTTTCAACATTATCAATAACTAATTTTTCAAGAGTTTCATTAACAAATTTTGCCGCTAAATTATATCCTTGAATAACTTCAGGAACTTTTAAACCTAAAGTAATCAATTTTTCGGCAATAATTAATAATTCTCCTGCTAAAACAATCACTAAATTTGTATTATCTCCCATTTCAAATTCTTGTTGTTTTGAAGCCATAATCAAGATCTTAACAATAGGATGAACAATTTCCAATTCATTCAACATAGTGGCAGCATCATTAGTTACAAATATCTTTCCCAATTTATTAACAATTATCTTATTTCTACCACTTGGTCCCATCGATGTCAAGATTATATTGGAAATTTCTCGAACCGCTTGCACGTTACGAGCTATGGCACCTTCCTCATTACTAATTGACAGGTATCCTTGCTTGAACAAGCCAGCATTAGGGGCTGTAGGCAATTTAAGTGACATTTATAACCAAAAACAACTCTACTCTTTATCAATTGCCTTAGAAAATTTTTTAACTATGGGAAACGGTTGTATGCAGGTGGCAAATATAATATACAAATGATAGATCAACAATAACCTTAGATAAAACGTAGATAATGAGCAAAAGAAAGAGTAAAATGAATATGAAATCAATCAATCAAAAGTATTAGGATTTTAATTGGTGAAAAAATGGAAGAAAATTGACCAGAATTAAGTAAAATTTTATAAAAACAGTGAATTTTGTCAAGAAAACTTGGTTTAAAATTGTTATTTTTAAATCTTACTATTGAAATAACATAAATTGATGTTTTAATAATTGTTTTTCGCCAGATTTCACTTTGTTTGGTTGAATTTTCATTAGAATAGCAAATATAGATGGATGCGAAATTTCAAACTAGTTATGGTAAAAATCATTAAGTATGATGAAATTTCCCATACAATGCATGAAATATCAGTATAAACATGGTCACGGACTACTAAGGGTTGGTGGGTTTACTCCTAAGATGCTAAACTTTTCATTTCAAGTTCAGCGGTTCAAAAGTGACAATTTTAGTAATCAATTAAAGAAACTGAAATTATTACATGAAGCTAATAAACAGTTACAAGAGGTCAAACCGATAATAACTAAACAAATCAGCGATGCAAAACCTCATATTGCTGAATTCACTCGAGATTTGTACACTATACCTAATATATTAACCATGTCAAGAATTTTAAGTACACCGGTAATAGGATGGTTTATTGTAAAAGGGTATACTGACTATGCATTAGGGGTTTTCACAGTTTCATGCTTAACTGATTGGATAGATGGATACTTAGCTCGAAGATTTAATCAGAAATCGATCGTGGGATCAATTATTGATCCTTTGGCTGATAAATTATTAATGACAGTATGTACTGTCAGTTTAGCTTATGTGGATTCCATTCCCGTTTTAGTTGCTAGTTTAATAATTGGTAGAGATGTAATGTTGAGTTTTATGTCATTTTATTATCGATACAAGTCTCTAGCTTCTCCTAAAACTTTAGGAAATTTTTTAGATATTAAAGGTAATCCAACAATTACAGTACATCCAAGTACTTTAGGTAAAGTTAACACTGGGTTGCAAATGATTTATATTGGTGGGTTAATGATTAAACCCGTGATAGCCCCCTTGATCGACTTGTCGGTCTTTTTTCAAGGTTTTGGTGTATTGGTTAGCATCACAACTATACTAAGTGGGTTCTCTTATGTTTTTGGTAAGAATGCATTCAAATATATAACCAAGAAATAGAAGAAGTAGAATTAGAAGAAGCGAAGACGTGGATTTTGCTGAATAGTAGAAGAAAATAAAAGCAACCAGTTTCCGTGATATTATCATTAATTCTTCATCTAACAACCCAAAAAGACAAACCAATTAAACCAACCTATTTATTAGTAAATAGAATTCCCAGTATCTTTTTTATTTAATAGACAATATATATAAATTATTAAATTCCCTTATTCCCATGGATGAAACAGGAAAAAGAAGTATTTTTAACGAAGTTTTGATGATAGTGCCAAGAAGCTTGAACTTGAGAAGGTTTCATCTACCAAAACTTGAGCGTATCCTAGCCAACTCATATTTATTGATTTTGTTCTCACCTTGAGTTTTAGAAGAAGATACTGAAATCACTAAATATGAAAGAAGATTTTTCATATTTAGTTTTAGATTGGTATTGACTTTGGTGGCTAGTTATAGAGCAAACGGAATTCACAACCTATCATATATGGTGCAATACACGATCATATCACAGCTGATAGAAGATCTCGCTTTTTAAAAGATATCGCTTTTTAGAAGATCTTGCTTTTGGTAGGAACAATAATTTGTAATTTATAGAGACTTGAACTATTTTTAACCGGAATTTTAATCGATTTGGTTACATTGATATAATTTCAACAATCCAGAATCGTCTAACCAGATCAACAATGATAAAATCAATTTTTTGTTTGCATAATTTGAATTCAAATTGGGAATGATTGTATGAAATAAGTAGATGAATAAATTTGGGTTTACGATACCTGAAGCCATTAGATCCGATTTATCAAGAAAATTATATTTTGTTATCAAGTTTTCAATAGTTTTGTTAGGGAATGGTAAATTTTTGAATAATTTCATATAATTAAAAATTAATTTGCCAAACACATTGATCATAATATCAAACGGAAGTTTGAGAAAAATTCTTGATAATTGATTAAATTTGAATTGAATGAAACGATTATACTCATTTTCATTCTTGATTGAATATATAAAACAACTATAAACATTAAATTTACCAGGATTTCTCAATAAAATATTATCAATCAAGAAAACTATATAGTTACAATTTTGAACCAGATTTGCTTGAAGTAAACTATACTTCAAGCAAGTAAATAATTTGCGATTATTTACATAGTTAATAGTGCCAGTAGTTAAAATATCTGGCACTTGACCTTTTGGTAATGGTTTGTGATACCTACATTTCAAATCGTAATTTTTTTGATTATCATATCTTTCAACATCGTTTGCTGATAAACATATGAAACGATTGGTTTCTCGTCTGGAGTTCTCGCCGTTTCCTTTAGTTTGTTCTATTTCTTTGCTGACCCCCTGGCTGACCGCCTTGCCTGCACCCACTTTCAGTTCAAGGTTCTCAATCAAAGACTCAACAATTACTATTGTTAGTGGTTAGAGAAAAAATAACAATAACAACAACAACAACAACAGAGAAATGTGACGGTATTATTTACCTTCATAGTTAGAGTTAAGATTATTTATCTGCTTGTACTTGTACACTGCAATCGCCAACCCTAAGTATGACATGGTGGTGAGTTAGGTGACTATAAAAACATAAACGTTTTCCCCCCGTTGTTAAAAAAAAAAATGTGGTGAAAGATGGTATTAAAAAAATAAAATTCATTCATAAAAATTAGTAAAAAATAACGCAATTTACCGAATAATAATCTAAATTAGTTTTTCAATTCCTAAATAATAATTTATTTTAATAAAAAATAATAGTTAAAATTTTGGATAAGAGCAAATATTATTACACCTTTCAAAAAATATTGATAAAAATTACTCTAACCTGTAATAATTACAAGAATTATTATTTTATTTTCTTTTATAAATAAACACGTAACAAAACTTCAAATTCCCATTTTCTCCTTAATGTTAACTATCAACAAACTAATCAATGTAAAAGAACCCCAGATATGTAATTGTTATTTAAATAGTATTTTCAATATTATCATCATCAACTTATTGTACTGTCCATCCAAATTTATGGCAAGACATTCATCGACATTGTAAAAGTTTCTTTCTTAAGTTGAGGCGGGTGGATGGTTGAAGACCCCACAGGAATTATTATACAAAATATTTATGCAACTATTGAGGTGGACCATTAAAATATGCAACTATAAAGATGAACCAATACCAATTTGCAACTATTGGTTGGTTGTAAATCGTATGATCCAAAGAAACTTGGCTGAAAAAGCAATCACCAAGCAATAGAATTTTAATGAAAAGAAAGCAAAAACATCATATGGTGATCATAAATATATTGCGTGGTAGAAATCAATACATCGTTTAGAAAATTCCGTGAATGGTGATTAAACTATACCCATAAGGATGAATTATTTACTATTATGTAAGTTTCATTCAATTAAGTCTCTTTTCAATTTAGGTACCACATCAAATGATAATTAATATGCACATAAATATCACAAATAAATAAAAAATGATATCATAAGTGACAAGCGAGCTTACTTAGTTTAGTTTAATTTATGATAAATAGTAAATTTTTATGTACCCATAAACCAATCTTTTTTGATACGTGTATTATTAAGAATCTATTACAATAATATAACCATAATAATCTAGAATAAAATAATCATTATAAATATTCAATGGCCTGATTTAAACCCCAATTTCGTTACATTCGTTTCATGGTACTAGCTGATAACTCATCGCTTCAATCATATAATCGGGAATTTATGTCCGACTCGAATATTTTGTCTATTTCAAAAAATTTAATCATGTTTAGGTATCTTGATTATCCATCCAAATAAATTGTGTTTGGGTTTCTTGATTATCCACATTCAACTTTCCAAAACTATTGTATTTGAACTTAGTCAACATTGAATGGATTTCATCGTTGACGTTTAATTGTAATTCCTCAGCATATTTAATATGATTGTGACCCTTGGAAATGACTTCACTGACTTGTGTGGCCAAGTACATAAAATATGTTTCGCTTTTTTATCGCCGTGTATTCAGAACAATAATTTACTGGCGCTAAGGCAATTCAATCATGCAATTGTAAATTCAGTCTATTTTGGTCCAAACACCGGTCCAAACACCAGTTTTTGCCAACCCTGTAGTCGGTATGTGGAGAACTAACCAAAATCAATTGAAACTATTGACCTTCTTTAAAAACAAATCTGCTAAACCTTTTTAAAACTTCAATTATTCATTCCATAAGTTGTCTCAAGACAAAAGGTTTCCAAATGCTGAAAACCCATTTATCGACCCGTACTAATGGAAATTTTTTTGAATTCGAAAATAGTTTCATTTAAACTAATACAATTATTTGTCTTCAATTTTTCTTTTGGGTTACACGTTAGATCATATAATCTCAAAGTTTAGATCATTTTACCCAAATTTCATGATCATAAGTTTTGTAAGTTCAATCTAAGTCTACTTGAATTCTAATAAAAGTAACACCAAAAGTTACCGAATATTCCGATTAATTTAAAGTCGCTTCTTTTATTCAACCAAGTAAGAAATCACTTATAACCAATAAATAAATTCACATATTCTTGGATATTTGGTTTTGCTTTTTTGGGAAATTCAAAGTATTTTTGCTAAAAAAACTTGATTTTACCATTTTTGCTTAATTTCTTGGATTGGCTTCTTGAGTTAGATAAAACTAACAGATTACCATCTTTTATACTAGATTAACTCAAATTCAAGCTCATATTTGAACTTCAATACACGTTCCCTTCATCAATTTTTCTTAATCTTATCCAGATTCTTTTTCTAACAAATTTCAACAGGTTTGATTTACCATTCCAATTATTTTTGTCCTTGAAAAATACATAACTATAAAACCAACCTTGATCATCAATATCATTGATCATAAATATGTACCAATTTTCCCAAACCCATTTCCAGTTGATATCGGGTAAAGGATAAGTTGAAAGATTATGATTAATAGTATTGACTTTGCCGCCGTGAATAGTTTGATAATGAGGAGGATCTATAATTGGCCACAAAGCTTTATACGAATAGACGGGTATACCAATTAACTTCCATCCTCGTTGATTTTCAATAATATAATCAAACTGAAACTTAGATAGTCTTGAATTAAAATCTTTCAAAATTGATAAAGTTGATTCAAATGTATGGCTATCAACCAATAGCTCATTTAATTCATTTAGTAATTGAATATGCTCCATAAAAATGACAGCAAATAACAAACAATACCCTAGCAATCGAAATTAGTATCAACTACAATAATGTAATCTAATAACTAAACCAATAACAAAAATTGGACGACAAGAACCACTCAAAGCGACACTGTTAACAAATACTGCAAGTCAATACTGTCAACTAATACCGTGAACCAATACCGTGAACTGAGACTATAGACAGTAAACCAATATCAATAAATCATTATCAGTGATTCATGAAGTTGTCACTTCCGGAAGTCGGTGATGCTACCGGAAGTCGTTTCTCGTAAGTAGAATTGATAATCTCATTAGATTAAACAACATGAATGTTGGGATAAACCAGTTGCCAGTGGCTAGAGTTCAACAAGTCAACCAAAACCTAGCTGATAATTGGGTAACTTTTATTGACCAAGATAGTTGTAGTAGTTAGCAGTAAATAGCGCTAAAGTAATGTAGACTAGTGCGCAAGGGCATTAAATCGAACCAAAGACAAAGTTAAGTAGTTTAGCTAGCACTGTTGTTTAGCTAGCAGTGTTGCTTAGCTAGTAGTTTAGTGCTAGTGGTCAAAGAAAGAGGATTAAATTGTTTAATCTTATTTATGGTAAGTGTCTAAAGCTAGAACTACAATTGTGGCCGAGTTTAGAGGCAATGCTTTCTAATAGATGTAATGGGTATTAGACCCAGGTGACAATTACCAGAAAAATACCTGAGCTATCAACATGCACCATCAATACCCATTACCATACTCGAAATTAGTAGTACTCTATATATCAAAGAAACGAACTAATCGTTAAACGTTATTGAATACTATGATAAGCATCTATCATCAGAAGGACACTTTGAAAAAAATACAGTAAAAGCATACACTTGAATATATTGATATGGAACGAAAATGGGTGAGGGATGAAATAGTATGAAATAGAATGAATAGTATGAAATAGTATGAAATAGAATCGAAATAGTATGAAATAAAATGAAATAGAATGAAATAGTATGAGATAGAATGAAATAGTATGAAATAGAATCGACTATTATGAAATATTATGAAATATTATGAAAGTATAAAATAGTGTGAAATTATGAAAGTATGAAATAGTATGAAATTTCATACTATTTCATACTATTTCACACATCTGTATGCTCGTTCATGCTCTTTAATGCTCTTTTTCATACTTTCATACTATTTCATTTTATTTCATACTCTTTCATACTAAATCACACTGTCTCATGCTCTCATACTTCTCACATGAAACGTAAATTATGGTTACTAGTGAATACTAACTTGGTTAGACAAATATCAACTTATTCTTGATATTATGTTTACATAAAATCTCATGTTCTTGGCTCTATTTCTGGTGCTGGTTCTGGTGAGATGTTTTTGTCTAGATAATAACCGTAGTTGTGTCTTTAAATAAGTCAGTTACCGCTTTCAATCACTATTAATAATTGATGGTCCCACTTCTGATTGGGATTAACCAATCAGAAAATTATAAACCTTATAAACCTTAACCCCAACTAAGTAATATTATCCTGAATTTATTTTCTCGCTTCAACATAAATAATAAAAATAAACTTTGTATACCTAATAATATAATACACAAACTGTAAACTACAATTATTAATAATATTAATAATAATAATAATGATAACTAATACCCCTTGTACCCAGTACCCGAGAACCCCTCGGTTTCGGGTACTGGATAATGCCACTCACCACTTTTATTCATTTGCATCCAATAAATATACTTCCACTAGATATACTTCTACTAGTTTTACATTTATTAGTTTTAAATTTACTAGTTATATATTTATTAGTTTTACATTATTAGTTTTCTTTTATTAGTTTTCTTATTAGTTTTTTTATTATTTTTCTTTTATTAGTTTTCTTATTATTTTTTTTTTATTAGTTTTCTTATTATTTTTCTTTTATTAGTTTTCTTTTATTAGTTTTCTTATTATTTTTCTTTTAATAGTTTTCTTTTATTAGTTTTCTTTTATTAGTTTTCTTTAGTTTTCTTTTCATTGTTGCTGTGAGTTTCGGGCTGGGTTTATTTTATGAAATTTTTTTTTTTCAGGGTGCAGTAGGGTCAATTAGTAAGTTGATATTTTACTTAAATAATTGCGATACTTTTTCCTCAATTGATTAAAGATTATTTTCATCTCAAAAGGTGTATTCTATTTATTAACACCAGTTTTTCACAACAAGAAAATACAACTAAAATTTAAAGATTTTCATAAATTTTGAAAAGTTTTAATTTTTCAATTTTTAATTATTCATTTTTCATTTTTTCATTTTTTCATTTTTTCAATTTTTATTTTTTAATTTTCAAAAAAATTTTTTCTTTCTTTTTTTTTTTTTTTTTTTTTTTTTTTTTTTTTTTTTTTTTTTTTTTTT